>JAOTRA010094330.1:0-11663 GCA_026260255.1 Pseudolaguvia tuberculata
CTCTCTCTCTCATTCTCATTCATCAGCTGCTCAAAATACTCTCTCCACCTTCTCAACACACTCTCCTCACTAGCCAATTGGTGATTCTAAATTGAATGTGTGTGTGAGTGGTTGTTTGTCTGTTTGTTGCCCTGAGATGGATGTGCCCTATGTGCGCTTAGGGAATAAGATGAATGAATGAATAAATAAATATGCACAATGTTATTATTTGGTCATTTAAAAGGTTTCATGCTTTTGTTTACTGACGGTGAGTCATCGGTTCAGAATCGATTCTTTTGATTCATTCAAAATGAGCCAAAAAAGATTATTCGCGAATCAAACTACTGTCGGATGTACAGATGTAGTTTTATCAACAATAATCATGAATTTAATCTCCTAAATATTTTACTGCATTTATCTGATTCGGGTAAGATTCATTTGTAATCTTTCTATTTCATTGATTTTTAGGGAAATAGACATATGCAGAAAGCTAGCGGAACTTATTATTAACAAACCCGCAGGTGTATTAGAACGTGTTTGTTTTTCTTTCAATATTAATCCAATAATAATTATTGTATTGTTATCAAAATATTACTTAAAACCGCCAGAAAAAGAGTAGTAATGTATAAGTATAAGGTTTATTGGACACACATGCTCGTATAGTTTCACTTATTATAGGTGTAGTCCTAACACTAACTTGCTAGCTAGCTAGCCGAGAGTTAGCATTGTACATTAATGCTAGGACCTAATATTATTAGGTATAAAACAATAAAACATTTTTAAAAGTTACGTTCCGATTTTAACCCTTATATTTTAGCCGGTTTAGTTTGTAAACCAGTGAGCGAGAGAGAGAGAGAGAGAGAGAGAGAGAGAGAGAGAGAGAGAGAGAGAGAGAGCATCGTACAGCATCAGGGAGGATCTGAAAAACAAGGCCTTCTAGTTTTACCATTTTCATTCATTCATTCATTTGTTCATCCATCCATCCATTCGTTCATTTATCTTCTTACCCGCTTATTCCCTAATTCGGGGTCACGGGAGTCTGCTGGAGTCTATCCCAGCGCACATCGAGAGGTCGAGAGGCAGTGGTACATCCTGGACAGATCGCCAGTCCATCACAGGGCCACAAATAGACGAACCACTCACACACTTTTACTTCTATGGGTAATTTAGACTCGCCAGTTGACCTAATGTACATGGTTTGGGACTGTGGGAGGAAACCGGAGTATCCTGTGGAAACCCACTGGGAAAACATGCAAACTCCGCACAGAAAGATTCCCTGCCTGGGAATCGAACCCGGGACCCGCGACCGAACTAATAAGAACGCCCGTTACCATTTCTATTTTTGCTGATATTCTGTATTTGTGTGTTTAACAGGACTCAGCTTTTGCCATGGTTCCGCCCGAGTGCCTCAACCCATCTATGATGGTCCTGCCAGAATTCATGATGCAGAGAAAACTTCTTGGATTTGGGGTCCTTCTGGTTTGGGCTGTCCTCTTCCATGTACTGGTCAATGTTTGGTTACTGTGTGTGTTCACCAGCTTTATAGTAGTTCTAGGTGGATGGCTTGGCTCTCAGGCTCTTCTCGAGTCTGAAAGTGTTATCCATCTCGAGCGGTTCGTAAAGCTGGACGAGATCCAGTCTCCCCCAGACAGTGAGCTGCGTCTAGATCAGGAGATCCAGAACACGGTTTGCAAGATCATCCGAGACTTTGTCTCTTCGTGGTATAACACTGTTTCTACTGAGCGGCAGTTCGAGAAAGAGATTCACAACGCTATGATTGCCATGGCCATGGAGCTTAAACTTCGGGCCAAAAAAGTGGACCGGAAAGCCTTAACTCTTCGGATGTTAGATCTTTGCAGATGCCATCTTCAGTCCTACATAAAAGCTAAAGAAATGATGGCTGGAAAAGCAGGTAAGGACAGAGGAGTGTGTGAAGCCGAGAGTCTCTGGCAGGGGTACAGTTTGTCTTGTGTGCCTCACCCAGCTCTTCAGAGTTCTGCTGTAGAAGTGAACTATGCACGTACGATTGTGGATTTGCTTTTACATGTTCTTGTCCCTGCACCACATCTGGAAACCAGAACAGGCAGATTTGTGGTATGTGAACTGATCACATGCAATGTTTTTTTACCTTTGATTTCAAAACTGTCTGATCCGGACTGGTTAAATATGTTGGTTGTGGATGTTTTAACAAGAGCTAAAAATCCAGAAACCAAACCAGCTGAGGCCGAGCCAATGACGTCGCCTACAGCAAGTGAAGACAATTTGCAAGATGTTGATGTTCCATCTCCTCTAATCTTGAAGGTCAAGTCTGACATTCCAGGCATGAACAATGCACCAACACCTGATATAGCACATCTGGATGCTCTTGACTCTGCTGACTCTTACTGTCTACCGAACAAAGAGGATGAAGGAGCAACACACTTGTTTTCTTCAGAGCCTCCAGGTTTTATCTCAAAGGATTTCATGCGTCTTGAAAAATCTAATCCATTCTATCAAGAAACAGACTCTGATTTGGAGTCTCCTCTGAACGATATCCGAAGAAGTTCCCTGGAATCACTGGTTCTCATCGGCACAGAAGATGAAACATCAGAAGCAGTTACAGAATATCCCATGCTTAGAGACAATTTACTGGACCCCAAAGACGCATTCCATGTCTGTTCTAACGCACCAAAACCTTCTGAGATTGACGGGACAGAAGAACTATCTTCAAGCTTTTGTACTTTTCAAGAACTAGAGGCCACAACAAAAGCTGAAATGTCTGGCATGGAGACCTCAGGTCTGGTGAACACCAATGGGCTGACTCTCTCTGAACCTCTTCAAACTTCCTCACCATCAACTGGATCCTTACCGCTCTCTCCGTTCACATTCGAACCCCTCTGTAGTCCTGAAGGCCCTGTCATTATCCAGAACCTTCGCATCACGGGCACCATCACGGCAAAGGAACATCGAGGCACGGGATCTCATCCATACACACTCTACACTGTCAAGGTGTGTCTTTGGTCTACTTAAAATTTTTGGATGGTTTTCAGGATAGAGTTTTTATATGTAGTCTTTAATCATGTGTGTATATCAACCAGAAGGTCCAGGGTTCGATTCCTGGGCCAGGGATCTTTCTGTGCAGAGTTTGCATGTTCTCCCCGTGCTTGCTTGGGTTTCCTCTGGGTACACCGGTTTCCTCCTACAGTCCAAAATATGTACGTTAGGTTAATTGGTGATTCTAAATTGCCCATTGTGTGTCTGTGTAATTCGGGGTCACTTGGATCTGCTGGTGCCTGTCCCAGCTCACATAGGGCAAGAGACAGGGGTACACCCAGGATGGGTTGCCAGTCTGTCACAGGGCATAGACAAACAACCATTCACACTTGGATGGTACAAATAAGAAACCTTGAGAGGAACCAGTCTCAAAAAGCAACTCATCCTAATCTTGGCGACACGTTTCACTGAAAAGTATGTACATTATTTTCCATGATAGCAGACGGTCAGAAATCTTTGAAAGGTTTAAGCCAACTGGAGCCGGTAATTTGGCAGTTGTAGTATGACTTCTCCCTTTGTTCAGTGTTATTATATCTAAGTAAGAAGGCTTTTACTTCAGTGTACAGTTTTATCTCATCTCTCACGTAAAGCTGTACTGATTATTGTAACAGTAACGTAATGGTGCTCTGTAATAACAGTGGAGTTTATAGGATATGTATAGTATGTTCACACACCTGGTGCAGGTACTATAGTTGTTGAAGTTTAAGTTCAGTTGTAAGGGGTAGCTTATTGGTTAAGGTGTTATACTGTTACTAGAAAGATTGGGGTTTGATTCCCAGCTACACCAAGGTACTGTGGGCCCTTGAGCAAGACCCCTAACCCTCAATTGTTCAGTTGTACAAGGAAAGATATAAAATGTTTCCAAAAATAAATAATGTACAGTACTGCGATGGACTGGCAACCGGCCCAAGGTGTACCCCTGCCTCTCGCCTTTTGTGCGCTTGGATAAGCACCAGCAGACCCCTGTCACCCCGAATTAGGGAATAAGCAGGTAAGATGACGAATGAATGAGTAATATACAGTATTTGAACATAATAGTTTGCAAATGCAAATTAGTTTTTTGTTCCAATCTTTTACAGTATGAAACAGCGGTGGACTCTGAGAATCCAGGCATTTCGCAGTCTGTGGCTTATCACATGGTCAACCGGCGCTATAGTGAGTTCCTGAACCTGCAGACCCGCTTAGAAGAGAAACCTGAATTACGTAAAATGATTAAACGTGAGTTCTAATGCACAGCAGTACATTTTCCTAGGATGAACTAATTATCAGCTCAAGTACAAGCTGTGGAGAACTGGTAGCACAGTAATTATGGTGCTGGACTGTTTCTTGGAAGAAGGGTTCAATTCACTGCACCACCAAGTTGCCACTGAGGCCCTTAACCCCCAATTGCTCAGTCGTATAAAATAAGCATGAGGGCATGCATCAAAGGCTTCATCTCATTTCTCATCTCATTTTCTAACCGCTTATCTGGGACCGGGTCGCAGGGACAGCAGTCCAAGCAGGGATGCCCAGACATCCTTCTCCCCAGACACTTCCTACAGCTCTTCCTGGAGAACATTGAGGTGTTCCCATGCCAGCTGAGAGACATAGTCCCTCCATCGACTCCTGGGACTTCCTATGGGCCTCCTTCCGGTGGGACATGCCCGAAACACCTTTTCTGTGAGGCGTCCGGGAGGCGTCCGTGACAGATGCCCGAACCACCTCAGCTGGCTTCTCTCGATGCGGAGGAGCAGTGGCTCTACTCTGAGCTCCTCCCAGATGACCGAGCACTGCTTTTCCCTCCTGAGTCGTCGGACAGTTTGCCAGAATCTCTTTGAGGCCGATCGATAGTCAT
The DNA here is from genome assembly GCA_026260255.1 of Pseudolaguvia tuberculata. Lineage (NCBI taxonomy): Eukaryota > Metazoa > Chordata > Actinopteri > Siluriformes > Sisoridae > Pseudolaguvia > Pseudolaguvia tuberculata. Next base: position 4,847 of record JAOTRA010094330.1, read on the forward strand.
TCTCCATGACCTCACCAAACTCCTCCCAGACACGAGTATTTGCCACTCATTCTGCAGTCCGTTTGGCCTGCCGGTAACTTTCAGCTGTTTCAGGAGTCCCACAAGCCAACCAGGCATCCGTTACTTCCGGACTCCACCACCGGGTTCAGGGGTTGCTGCCTCGACAGGCACCAGAGACCTTAAGACCACAGCTCAAGGCAGCTGCATCAACAATAGAGTTGGAGAACATGGTCCACTCGGACTCAATATCTCCAGCCTCCCTCTGTATCCGGTCATAGCTCTGCCGGAGGTGAGAGTTGACGTTCCTTCTAACAGGGGACTCTGCCAGACATTCCCAGCAGACCCTCACAATACGTTTGGGCCTGCCAAGCCTGTCCAGCTTCCTCCCTCGCCATCGAATCCAACTCACCACCAGATGGTGATCAGCTTTGCCCCTCTCTTTACCCGCGTGTCCAAGACATACGGCCAGAGATCAGATGATACAACTACAAAGTCGATCATTGACCTCCGACCTAGGTTGTCCTGGTGCCATGTGCACTGATGGACACCCTTATGCTCAAACATGGTGTTTTAACATTACTAATAAGGGGTAGATTTGACTGCGCTTTGTCTGGCCTGTTTGTCTTGGGAGACCCTACTGTGGGCATGTAGCCCCCGACAACATAGCTCCTACGATCCTTCAGGCACTCAAACCTCTCCACTACGATAAGGTGGCAGTCCATGGAGAGATTTTTCTCCATTGGGGATGGGGGATTTTCCTTCTGATCATGACTTCAGTTTACTTCTACAGTCAGGGCACCAAAGGCCATGACTGTAAAAGTAAGCTGAAGTCATGATCGGAAGAAAAATCTCCCATATGATAGAAAATCCATAATCTGCAAAAAGCAAGTATAAATATGGAAATATTGTACAAAAGTTTTCATAACATTGAGTACTAGAATGTGCAAAATAGTGTACCTTTTATTATACTGTAACCACCGAAGTATTATAGTTCTATATTATCTGTTGATCTTGAGCTACAGTATCTCTTAGTCATTCAGAGGCTCTGGGAAACTGAAACTTGGTCTTGGAATTGTATGATGGGCTTTAACAAGTTGATTATTCTTCTACCTCCTGTTTATAAAGTTGTTTTAAAATGCATTGTAATGTGTGTTGTTTCTGTAGATGTTAAAGGACCCAAGAAAATCTTTCCTGAACTTCCCTTTGGAAACATGGACAGCGACCGAGTTGAAGCCAGGAAAGGTTTACTGGAAACATTCCTTAAGGTGACTGTACAGAACGTATAGTCTGCTTCTTCATCTCCTTTCGGCTGTTCCTGTTAGAGGTCGCCGTAGTGGTTCACTCTTCTCCACACTACTCTGCCCACTACATCTGCCTCTTTCACCCCAACTACCTGCATGTCTTCCTTCACCACATCCATAAACCTCCTCCTTGGTCTTCCTCTTTTCCTCCTGCCCACCACCTTCATCCTCAGCATTCTCCTACCAATATAAACAGAACGTCTATCTGTTTCTGCTATTTTACATTACAATTCAAAGCTAATATTCTACCAAATATTTGTCTGCATATGCACACGACTTGGGTCACACGGTTAAAGTTATGTTCAATTTTAAAATGACAACTTTAACATTTACTATTGGTGCTTTAACAGATTAACAGATGACGTTTAATTATCATATTTAATTTAATTTAATATTTTGTGGGGTTGACGCTTTGCCACTGCTAGGCCTGTGAGCAAGGTCTTTAACCTCCGGTTGCCCAGTTATAAAAAAAGAGATACGGGTGTCTGCTAAATACTGTCAATGTAATGTATGTGATCAACAGCTGAGTTTGCCCATGTTTAGTGTTTCATATGATTAGTTATTGTTGTATTTAAGGAGAATAAATATGACAATAATTGGTTGCCTTACAACAAGAAAGTCTTGAGTTTGATTCCCGGGCCGGGGATCTTTCGTGCAGAGTTTGAATACCCTCCATGCGCTTGCGTGGGTTACCTCTGGGTACTCCAGTTTCCTCCCACAGTCTAAAAACATGTGCATTAGGTTGATTGGTGATTTCTAAATTTCCCATAGGAGTGAACGTGTGTGTGTGTGTGTGTGTGTGTGTGTGTGTGTGTACTGCCTGTTGCCCCTGCCTGTTTCCCCATGTCCGCTGAGTTAGGCTCCAGCAAGCCCCTGTTACCCCAAATTAGGAAATAAGCGGGTAAGAAGATGAATGAATGAATAATCTTATTCATACTTTATTCTATAAAGGCTGCTGTTAAATGATTAGACAAGGGATTTAATTTAATTTGATATTTAGTATTATAATAAGTTAATACAATCGTAATACAAATTCTAGGAGCCCAGGTTTTATTCCCTACATTCAAGTACAAGTGCAGTACGGGGCAAGTACAGTTTGCTGTGTCATTACATTATTTACCTATAAAAACAAAACCATCACAAGAATGTACAGCTTAATCACTGTAACCTTATTTTAGAAGTGAAGATACATTTTATTTTATCTAATATGTGCTTTCCCATCTTTTACCTTTGATTTGTAGCAACTTTGTGCAATACCTGAAGCAGCCAACAGTGAGGAAATGCAAGAGTTTCTTGCTCTTAACACTGATGCGAGGATAGCTTTTGTGAAGAAACCCTTCATCGTCTCGAGAATAGACAAGGTACATTCAAAAAAATATAGTATAAATTTCAGAATTATACTAAGATTTATATACATAATTATACCAGTTATCGAACAATCTCCCACAGTCCAAAAACATGTACATTTAGGTTGATTTGGTGATTCAAAATTACCCATAGGAGTAAGTGCGACTGATTGTGATGATCTGTATTTGGCCCTGTGATGGACTAGTGAATGTTTTCTGTATGGGAATGTTGCCCTGACTGTTATGTGTAATCTTCAAGATTGTGGTGAATGCTATAGTGGATACACTAAAGACGGCCTTTCCTCGCTCAGAGCCACAAAGTCCTACAGATGAAGTAGATGCTGAGTCTGATGGGAAATTTTCGACTGACAGAAAAAGCAAGTAAGTCCCTTTCTTTTGTCAAACATGTTGATAGTTATAAACAGTGCAGTTACTTATATTTCAAAATGTTTGTTGCGTTTCCTTTCTAGGTCAAGGATGCGATTTTCCAGTAAAATTGCTCCTGCTCTTAATGTGTCTGACATGAAACCCAAAGTGCTTTACTGCTTTGATGAGAGGAGCACAGTAAGTAAAACTATGGGCTAGCAAAAATATAACCCAAAATGGGGTAGCTTGGTGGTTAGGGTTTTGGACTGATACCAGAATAAAAATAACTAACAATTCTGTAATATCTATGTTGTGTATATTTAACTTATAAAAAGCAAACAATGCTTTCAAATTGAAGAAAATTATTACTGGTAGTATGGACACACTTTATATCATACAAAATCAGTATCTCTGCAGCCTAATAAAATCAATTGTAAACAAAATAAATTAAATACCTGAAACATTCTGGAGCCGTGTATCGGTCTATTAGCCTACAAGAAACCAGCAGAGCATTTTTCCCTAATTCGTGGTCAAAGAGGTCTGCTGGCGCCTATCCCAGCGCACATGGGGCGAGAAGCAGGGGTACTCCCAGGACGGGTCACCAGTCCATCTCAGGGCAACACACAGACAAACAACCATTCACACACATTCACTCCTATGGACAATTTAGATACACCAATCCACCTAATCTGCATGTTTCCGGAGGAAACCCACGTGAGCGGGGGGAGAACATGCAAACTCCGCACAGAAAGATCTCCGGCCTGGGATTCGAACCTGGGACCTTCTTGTTGCGAGGCGACCGTTCTATCCACTATGCCACCGTGCCTCCCCCATTAAATACCATGTAAAATAAAAAAAGATTGTAACCACTTTATCAAAAGTTTTAAGAATACCTACGACATGAACAGTCTATTTTAACCAGATTAACTTAGCAGGGCTTCAAACTTGATTGCTATCTAGTTTTTATGTAGAATGACCTGAGCAGTGAATCAAGCGCTCTGCTAAACAGAACTTATTCATTCATTTATCATCTTACCCACTCTTTCCTGAATTCAGGGTACCTGGGATCTGCCAAAATAAAAAGTGCTATTACTAATAGCAGTAATTAGTTATACTAGTTTTTACCATGCTTGTTTTAACACATGATGTATATAATAAAATCTGTTGTTTAGGTTTTTAACGGGATGACGCTGGGCAGTCTAGAGAATTTTATTTTGGAACAGGAATGTCTGGTCAGTAAAGCACCACTCCAAGATGAGGACGGAGAACGGGGTGTCCACTTCGGTACCATGTGGGACACGGAACCCTGTGCGTGTTCAAAACAAACTCTGGGTAAAAAAAACCACTTTACTAACACACAATAACTTTATGGTGTACCTGGGCAGTGAGGATCACCAAAACACTGCAGAATAGAAGTTATTATTAGATACCCAATTTACCATAATGCAATGGTAACCATTCTCCAATCCAGCTTAATAAGATTTACTGAAGACTATATTTCTTCAGTAGCCTTTTATCTGCATTAGTATTATGGTTTCATATCAATTTATAGTATTTGGCAGAGTGAGATATAAAATCATTAGAACACAAACTAACTGTAATATAATCCTGTGCTTAAACATAATGCCATAACAGTGGGCCCTTGAGCAAGGCTCTTAACCCCCAATTTCTCAGTAGTAAGTTGATCTGGATAAGATCGTCTGCCAAATGGTGTAAATGTAAATAGTAAATGTATTTAAGGAAAAGGATCTTTGTACCATACCACTTAAGTGAGTGCTACATTTCTACTTCTGCATAAGACGTCGACTTTGCCTTGGCCTGATAATAGGATTCTAAAGTGTGTATCATATGCATTCAATATCCAATATTCAATATTTTTTTGTAATGCCAACTCAGTTGTATCTGTTTTCAAGAGGTAATTGAAGACATACCTCTTTCTTAAGTTCCCAGCACATGTAATTTAACACACACACACACACACACACACACACACACACACAATTATCGATGCTGCTGCTTTCAACCCTTTTTGTGGATTATCTCACTGATTTGTGTGCTAATGTAGCATTTTAGAGACACTATTTTGTGACACAAATCTGTCCTGAAGATCACAGTCAAGTTTAAAATGATTAGGATGTGAGAGACAGTCAAAACGACAGGAGGAGGAGCTGGAAGTGGCAGATGTTGAGATTTTCATTGGGTTTGACGAGGATGTACAGGATTAGAAATGAGTTCATTAGAGGGACGGCGCATGTAGGATGTTTTGGAGACAAGGTGAGGGAAGACAGGTTGAGATGTGTTGGACATGTGCAGAGGAGGAACATGCAGTATATTGGTAGAAGAAAGCTGAGGATTGAGGTGCTGGGCAGGAGGAAAAGAGGAAGACCAAGGTGGAGGTTTATGGATGTGGTGAAGGAAGACATGCAGGTAGTTTGGGTGAAAGAGGCAGATGTAGAGGACAGGAGAGTGTAGAGAAGTGTGATCCGCTGTGGCGAGCCCTAATGGGAGCAGCTGAGAGAAGATGAAGAAGAAGAGGATGGGAAAGCATCAGTTGTGTAGTATCTATGAGGCAGTGTTACAAAGCTTTATTTTGCCTCTAGAGGACAGTACAGCCACGTAAACATCATCCAAAGATGGTTTTGGTGGGTTTATTTAAAATTATTTAAAATGGTAACATATCCAATAAAAAAATGTAAAAAATCAAGCTTTCTAGCCAGTTTTACTCCACATATTAATACAAGATTTATATTATAAAACTTCCATCATGTATAAGATGTTCAACATTTTTTAATATAATTGTCAATGTCGCAATGCATATTTAGATTCATGTAGTGTACTTAAGGAATCAACAGTTAATATATTTGATTTGAATGATTACGGAAATCAATATTCTCTCCAATGTATAGAAGAAAAAAACATGTCTTGTACACAACTTTTTAATAAGAATTGTTTGCTTTCCAGGGGAGACTGAACTTGCTGATACGGCTTTAAATATCCTGTGTCTGCTGATGAAGGTGGAGTGGAGTTGGCTGTGCACCGAAAACATCCAGAGAAGCATCAGACTGCTTTTTGGGACCCTCATCGAGCGGTACGCAAGCACACGTACTGAGCACATGTTCTTTGTTAGTCATTTGTTCTTAGATGATGTAGAAGAAAGAAAATACTGTATTTTTTTTTTACTCTTGTGTAAGTGTACAGTTAAACTTAGGCAAAGAAAAAAGATTCGCTTGGTATTAGTACACGCGTGTTTAATCATTATGGTGTTGGTTGAGTCATCTTTATTTATATAGCACTTTATATGTTTTCAAAGCAACTTTGCAGAAATATTTGGTTGTTGAACACTGTGTTTAGATACTATCGGAAGAGATGGGTAGACTTTTAGCAAATGTGACCTGTAGATGGTAACAGGATACCAAATTACTTCTAGGGGTATTTATTCTGACTGCTGCCTCTTTAAAAGACAGCGATTGTAGGAGTAAATAACAAAAAAATTCTAATAATAATAAGAAGCTCTTTATTTTCAAGTTAAAGACAAAAATCATTTCCAAGGCGGCACTGTCGCCTCACAAAAATAAGGTCCCGGGTTTGACTCCCGGACCGGGGATCTTTCAGTGCGGAGTTTGCATGTTCTTTCCGTGCTTGCATGGGTTTCCTCCGGGTACTCCGGCTTCCTCCCACAGTCTAAAAACATGCAGATTATGTCGATTGGTGATTTCTAAATTGTCCATAGGGGTGTGTGTGTGTGTGTGTGTGTGTGTGTGTGTGTGTGTGTGTGTGTGTGTGTGTGTGTGTGTGTGTGTGTGT
>JAOTRA010094421.1:0-11655 GCA_026260255.1 Pseudolaguvia tuberculata
CACACACACACACACACACACACACACACACACACACACACACACACACACACACACACACACACACACACATCTAAAGTATAGAACAGCACAAAGAGGAGACAGCAATACATTTCTCTGATTTAAGAACATCTGTGTCAGTGTTGGTGTTCTTTTGAGTGAAAAACAACAGACCTGCCTTCTAAAGGGACTAAAGCATGGCACAAATATAGACATTTGTGTACAAATAAAATATATATGTTCAATCTCGTCTCTCACTAAAGCACCTGTAGCCTAAAGCCGATTAACAGTCACACATTTGAACAGATTTGGTTTTGGTCTAGGGTCCTGGCCTGGATAAAAATAAAGTTGGTCTTTCTAATCTTTGCCAATTCCACATGACATTCAATCAAAATTGATGAAGAAACCCTTATTACTTTATCATTCCAAACCATCTGTGAAGGTAGAAATTGGAAGTGCTATTTATAAGCTATTTAAAATGAACTGAGAATATGACTACAACTCAAGTTAGGTCAAACCAACTAAACCAAACATAAAAATTCTCATTCCGTGGTAAAAATACTCACTCATCAATCAAAGAAAGCGCTGTAATAAGAGACAGGCCTATTTCACATTTCATGCCCTATTATTAATATGATCTATGTGGCTCAAATGAATCTTATTAATATACTAATGTCTTAAAATAGAATATTGTCATAATCTGTCACCCAAACTGTTTTCTAAAACATCTCCGTGTTCACTTCACTCAACGACATGGCTTAAGTACTATTCTGACGGGACTAGTTTTCCAAACCACGTTTGACTTACAGTTCTTATCAGCCGATTGGGATGAGACTAATATCTCAGAGGTAGAAGCGTCTGTGTTTAACATGTGGGCGTTTTAGATGTTCAGGTGTTTAGGAATACGAACTTGGATCGTAAAATTAGCGGTCCAACACCATAACCACTGCACTACCATGTGGATTTATTCCAATTGTGTAATCCAATTCAAAAAAGAAATTCATTTTGCCTTATACTGATATTACAGTAATCAGTAATTCTGGAATTTATAGCACTAGATTGTGAAGGTTTTGTATCCATTCAGTCAGAATAATATTAGTGAGAAGAGTAATGTTGAATAAAGAGGTTTGGGCGGCAGTATGTGTTCCAGTTTATCCTAAATGTGTAAAAGTGAGGAGCTCAGTGGCTTGGTCGCTCTTTGGATCTTGTAAATTTATTTAAAAATGATATAATGTTACAGCATATAAACACTTATATCTTAGACAACTGTGTGCTTTCAATCTAATTACAGTTTGGGGAAGACACTAGTAATTGGTGAGGTGTGCACAAACTTTGGCCAGATACTAATATTTTATTACATTTTTTTCCTTTTTCAACATCATGATACGTTTACATTTGTTTTAATGACAAGTTCACCTAATAAACATAAACTTGAACTTTTCAGTGATTCACTTTCACTCATATGTCAATCATTTGGTTTCATACATATGAAAAACACATTGCTAGTTAAAATGGGCATGTTGTATATAATGTATAGAATGCATATAATAACTGTTCCTTACTATACCTGCCACTCTCATTGGTCCACTATCCACGCTGCCACCAAAGCCCGCCTCCTCACAGAATGGTGGTGCCCAATGAGCTTCACAGTGGCAATTTTTCTTATTGTTACAGACCTGCAGACACAAAGTCAAGGGGGAGAAATTTACCTTAAATAACTAACATATGATTTATTGGAATCAGTGTGTGATTGATTTGTTTTGGAATTAAATACGGAGTGGGTTTCACATCATTTTGCATTGCATTGCATTAAGGATCTTGCGTTTTATCTAATGTTCTATCTTCTGTTTTCATAACATGCCTCTGCGACCTTTGTATTCATCTCCGCTTTAGACTGTTACACTTTACCAACATTTCACTAATCCTTTGCTGCTATTTCTAAATATGCAGCTCTTTTATTAGATAGGCTAAACAGTAACTTGATAAAGTGAAAATCAATGTATTCTATTGCATCTGCTGTGTATTTGCAGAATGTCATGCATTTTCTTGGTCCTGCTGAGAGACTCAGGATCCCCAGTAATGTATAAAACATACAGAGGGCAGGTCACACTGCACCTCAGGTACGGATCCTTGGGATTTCAAGAGGTAATGAGATTCATCTGTCTGTGTCTGTGTCTGTGTGTTTGTGTGTGTGTGTGTGTGTGTGTGTGTGTGTTTTGCATTGACACTATATACTGTCTAGACAGGAATGTTCCAACACTCCATAAACAATTTTATGATATTTATTCAAATTTTTTGCATTTAACTGTCCTGAACTGTTTTATACTTTATGTCTTGTGTGTCTTTATGATGTATAAGTATATAAGTGCTACAATATACTGTTTCACCATCAACATTGCAAAATGTGTATCAGTATTATTATACATAATACAATGGTAAGTGTGGATTATATTTACAACATTTTGGCAGACGCTCTTATCCAGAGCGCCTTACATTTGGTCTCTTTTTCTACAACTGAGCAATTGTGGGTTAAGGGCTTTGCTCAAGGGCCCACAGTGGTTGCTTGGTGGAGGTGGAAATCGAACCCTGGTCTTTCTGGTATTAGTCCAACACCTTAACCACTAGGCTACCACTTCACTAGTTCGACTGTACCACAGAACACATATGATGTGACTATACAATGTGAATTTTGATATTTTTTTGTGTTATGAACGAACATCAGGGGTTCCCGAGTCTGTATCTAATACTGGTTGAGATGTCGGTCACTGCATCTGAGAGCAAGCTTCAGTCCTTCGAGGCATCAACCATTAAGGTGGAGTATGTTCCCGTCGCATGCCTTTGCTTGCCGTATCTCTCTTGGTGTGGAGCCAGCACATGATCAAATCTGTGTGTACCACTCATGTCCTGGGCGATCTCAACTGTGCAGGAAACATGCTCTCATGACAGGGATCCCTCAGGGGCTTCGGAAGCACATGCTTCAAGTGTAGGCTTCATGCACAGTCCAGCTATCACAGGTTTTTTTGTCTGACTCAGGACCACTCACCTTCTGCTACAAGATGCATAACCCAATCCCCAGCAGACCTAGCCGGGGGGGTCCAGAGCCTGGGTCCAGAGCCAATAAACCCACAGTTGTGCTTGTTGGATGAGATGATATCTGGTAGGTCATGAGGTTTACCTACATCTCCATTCCCTCCATTAGGGAACAGGGGTTATCAAACTAACTGAGGCATCTCTTTCCAAATACAGGTATTTAAATCATCTGGTGACATTTTTTCAAATGGCAAAATAATATACTGTATGGCTTATTCAGTGATTTAATTATTAATTTAAAAAAAAGTGTACATAATGTAACATATAATTTTTGAATTGGAAGTAAAATTGAAAAGAGAGGTGGATAACATGTATGAGATAAACACATGATTACACACTATTTATTAGCTAGGAGCAAAAATTGTCCTGTTATCCAGTGGTCCATGCCAGCAGCATAATCAGGAAATGCAACATTGGAATATCATGGGTGTTTCAACAGCTTTCCTTCCTCTTTTGATGCATCGTTAAATGAATAATAATAATTCAGTTTACCAGTAAGAACAATCTTCAAACACATTAGCGAGAGGCAATAGATCCTGGCTTATCTGTTCTAGTTTAAAGACAGAAAGCTCAGCTCATTTATAAAAACATCTTTAACACTGAGCATGTGTCTGTTTTATACAGAATGAATACATCAAATCATCATGTAAATAAAAAGCTTCAGGGGGAAGGTGGGGTATAGATGATAGTGCAGGGGTGAATAGTATTGGCATTACAGAGCTTTGCTGGCAAACACACTGTATATCAGAGCCAATATAATGAATAGTGATTTAAGTAGGACATAAATAAAACCATTAAATACAAGTGCTTCCACTGTAGTGGGGAAATGGGAACTGATTTAAAGTGAACACAGCAGCTGTTGGCAACTATTACACCATATGGTTCTAACTGATATTAGTTCTAGTATCTGTTACTGATTGTATGCTGCAGAATATTTCAAAAATGACAAAATATGAAAGTTTCAGTGAGTCGATGAAAAAATCATGGATAAAGAGAAAGTCAAATCCACCTTGTCTCGAGCGAGATGATATGCGAGATATGTGGTATTTATAATGAAAATAGAATATATAATAATAATACTTTTAGGGCGGTGCGGTGGCGTCACAACAAGAAGGTCCCGGGTTCGATCCTCAGGCCGGGGATCTTTCTATTGGTGCTGGGATAGGCGCTAACAGACCCCGTGACCCCAAATTAGGGAGTAAGCGGGCAGGAAGATGAATGAATGAACGAATGAATGAATAAATACTGTGTATGTTTGTAAAAGAAACATGACATCCATGGAACTGCTATTGCTACTTACCCCTTTGCCGTGGCACTTTCCTGAACACTTGTGCACTCCAAACACACTGACGTTCTGACACTGTCTGTTCAAACACATCTATAGTGGAGAAGAATAAAGCAAAACAGTGAGCACATAATCATTATAAACATCAACATGGCTGATTAAATATTGACTCGGCCTGTGACTGAAACACTACCATGCCATCTGCACACTTTGTGCCACTGAGAACCAGTCCGGGGTCAGGCATGTCATCCCCCAGATACACATGTGTTCCTCGACACAAAATACGCCCTCCTTCATGTAAGGGGATGTTGGTCTCTATGGAAACAGCATTGGTTCCAATTACAGGCCGACTGGCTCCACCCTGGCACTGGATTTTACCGCATCTAGCATCTCTGTAGTAAAACACACACACAAAATTGGCAATATTTGAATATGGTCTATAAGGTGTGTGTGTGTGTGTGTGTGTCTGTGTGTGTGTGTGTGTGTGTTTGTTGATATTGTGTGTATTTATTATGTGTGTATCGTATGGTATGTAATGTGTGTGTGTGTGTGTTTGTGTGTGTAAACAAAACTGAATATTATGTCACATTTAAAATAGTTTTGAAATGTAACATTAGATAAATTTGGGGCAAATATTCATCAAAGAGTATTAATCAAAGTCATATACCGTGCATGGCATTTGGCAAAGGAGCCTCCTGAATCTTTGCCACAATTACCATAAGGATCTCCAGCTGAGTTAACTCTTTCAAAGCAAATGCCAGGGGCAGGTTTGGCCCCTAGAGATAAAAAGAGAGAGAGAGCGAGAGAGCAAATTAACGATTCAACATAGACTGATATATTTCAAGTGATTATTTCTTTAAATTTGTATTATTATAACTGACAACTAATGAAAAATAAACAAATTCAGTATTTTAGAAAATTAGATTATTAAACTTAAGACCAATGCAAAAAAAGGATCTTTAGAAATCTTGGCCGAGTGGATACTAAGGAACATGAAAAGTATGATTATGCACAGCATTCAATAACATTTGCCTGAATTACTGCGGGAATGTGGTGCGGCATGGCGTTGATCAGTGGTGCGGCACTGCTCAGGTGTTATGCTATTGCTCCGATAGTAACCGTCAGCTCTTCTGCATTGTTGGGTCTCGCATAATCTGAGCTTCTTCCTCACAATATTCCATATATTTTCTGTGCAGTTAAGGTCAGGCAAGTTTGCTGGCAAATTAACAACAGGGATACCATAGTCCTTAAAACAGGTACTAGTAGCGTTGGTAATGTGTGCAGGTGCCAAGTCCTGTTGGAAAATGAGAATCTCATTTTCCAGTATCTCATCTTCATGCTTTCTGTTGGTCAGATGCCGCTATTTAAAGAGCCGCTAATCTGCCACTGGAGTGAGCATCGAGCGAGAAGCAAGGTGGCAAGAGCAAAAACCCGGACCGGCTTGAGTGGCATAACACTGTCATAGCAAATTAAGTATGCTTTTTATACACTATGACTTAAACTGTTTTTATGAGTGTGAATACAGTGTCAGTGCATTCCTAACTCAAAGCACAGATACTCCTGCAGTAGTGACATTCATTCATTCATCTTCTGACCCGCTTATTCCCGAATCACGGGGGTCTGCTGCGCCTATCCCAGCACACATAGGGCGAGAGGCAGGGGTACACCCTGGTCGGGTCGCCAGTCCATCTCAGGGCAACACATAGACAAACAACCATTCACACACACATTCAGTCCTTTGGACAATTTACAATCACCAATCCACCTTATCTGCATGTTTTTGGACTGTGGGAGGAAACTGGAGCACCCGGAGAAAACCCACGCAAGCGCGGGGAGAACATGCAAACTACACACAGAAAGATCCAGGCCCGGGACCTTTTTGTTGTGAGGTGACTGTGCTATCCACTACGCCGCCGCGCCGCCCTCAGTAGTGACATAAATAGTAATAAAACTCACGCATGGCTGTCTGCAAACTTTGTTCCGCAATATCAATATCAAGAAAGAGGTACAAAAAGTACTTATAATATAAGTGATATGTTTAGAAAATCTGAAAATGACACAAAAGTGAGGGCAGAATATTTTCTGCTAGCGGCAATGTTAGCAATCAGTAACAAACCCTGCAGCAAAATACTGCAAGATGAGAGAAAACTGCAAGATATAACAGGAGAGTTCTACAATTGATCATACATACAAAAAAACAAATACCAGAAAAATAAATTCTACACGAGCTCAGCCTTTAAAAATGCAAGTACATGGCATAGCAAAAAGGACATACAGATACCGACAGTGACAATGTCTGGGATAAATACATGGTATCAAATTTATTTCAGTTATTAAAATGTAAATCAATTTAACTTGAACTTTTGAATTACTGCAAACATGATTTTAGAATGATGTTTTTGTAATAAACCTACAATTAAAGTGAAATATGCTGTGTATATTATAAAAAACTAACCTGGACCCCAGAGTGTGATACATTGCTGTTCATGGGTTTGACAGATGCCATTATAACAGTAGCCATCCACTGTGTGACATGCATGACCATCATGCAGGTAGACATTGGCTGGACAGTGAGGACTTAAACCAGTGCAGAACTCAGGCAGGTCACATGAATTACTCAACTCTCGGCACGAAGTACCAGCAGGCTTTAACTACATTTTCACACACACACACACACACATACACACACACGCACACGCGGGATGAAAAGTGTTTCTTTTAAATGCAGCAAAAGCACCATTCAATATCACTCATAAATAAACCCAATACTAAACTACAATATCTACTGTGAACTCAAGACATTTTCAGAAACAATGGTTATATTCTATATTTCTATTCTTTTTCAATGAAGTCTTAATTTATATGTTTTTACAAAATAAAGAATAGCAACAAGAATGATTTGATGGATTCACTAAACTTGATAGATTTGCTCAATGGTTAAGGTGCTGAGTTGTTAATCGGTAGACCAGGAAGACCTGGGTTCAAGCCCCACCACCGCCAAGGAAGACCTGGACTCAAGTCTACTGTTGGATCCTTGAGCAAGACCTTTAACCCTTCCTGCTCCAGGGGCGCTGTACAATAGCTGACCCTGTGCTCTGACTCCAACTTACTAAGATGGGATATGTGAAGATCAATAAGGTGTGTCAAAAAGAAAAAAAAAAGAGAGGAGCCTGGAGGATATCGTTTCTAAAGATTGAAATATATAAATAAATATATTTTATATATACAAATCAAGCTTAACAGCTATAACTAAAAATAAGACAACAAAAATCAACTTGTGTACTAGAGTACACACAACAATGAATGAAGAAGGACACACACTACACCACACATTACACTACACTGTACACACCACCACCAAGCTTAAGAGTGGACATCTATGGATTCGGTTGCCTGACCCAAATAGCCGCATACTGTTTTGTCAAATACAAATATAATATAGTCATAACTAAACTTTCCAATAGTACTTTTGCTTAATTTCCAATGCAATTATTTCGCAAGTGCTTTGTCATGTAAAACTGTGTCAGCCTAAGAAATCTGTTTGAACTGACTCAGTGTTTCTGTCCTCATTCAGTCACAGATTTATGGGTCTAAAGCTTTTGGAGGAAACTCGACATGCCTTTACAGAGTATAAATCATAGTTCACTAATAAAGAGAATGAGTGTTTTCATCTTTTCCCATCAGAATAAAAGTGATCTACAAGAGAGACAGATGAAACGAGTACCTTGCAGTCCTCACAGCACTGTCCATGAGCGCATACAGCACCTTCTTTGAGAGAACAGGTTGTTGCATTGCAGCATGGGTTCACACACTCCTAAAATGCACATGTGCATAAACAAACACAACATCAAATTACTGCTAGCCAATCATATCTCATATATTTAAACCGAGCCCAATGCCTTTGACATTTCAGCCTTATAAAACTTTTTTAAATAAAACTGAATATTTTTTAAATGAACTAAAATGTAGTGAAAAAAAATGGTCAAAGATTTTTTAAATAATTGAATGAATGTTCAACCTGTGTATGGTATTGTTTATTTAAATAGAAATCATAGGGAAAAGTTTCACTATTCACTATTCATTAGCATTTCACAATAGAAGGAAAGGCAAGATGTCCTTCAAACATGAGCAAAGAGACAGAGGTCAAATTAAAAAAAAAAAACAAGAAACAACACTGAGAAACAGTTTGAATAGTAAAACACTGACTAGATGCACATCAGGGGTCAGTTATTGAACCCATTTTTTAGCTTATTAAATTTACTTCTGATGGGTTCAGAGCGTTTGTTTCTTTCTCTTTCTTTTTTTCTTTAGAATTGTTTTTCAGGGGCAGCACAGTGGGGTAGTGGTTAGCATGGTTGCCTCACAACAAGAAGGTCCGCGATTCGAATCCCAGGCCAGGGATCTTTCTGTGTGGAGTTTGCATGTTCTCCCTGCGCTTGCGTGGCTTTTCTCCAGGTTTTCTCCTCACAGTCCAAAAAGATGCAGATTAGGTGGATTGGTGATTGTAAATTGTCCATAGGAGTGAATGTGTGTGTGAATGGTTGTTTGTCTATGTGCCGCCCTGAGATGAACTGCCGACCCGCCTCTCACCTTATGTGTGCTGGGATTGGCGCAGCAGACCCCTGTGACCACGAAATCGGGAACAAGCGGGTAAGAAGATGAATGAATGAATTGTTTTTCATTACCAAGATACTAATATGTTATTCCGATGTTGACAGAAAGGGCTGTGAGAGGCTTGAGCTTCCCTATAGTGTCAACTCAGCCTTCTGTGGGGACATACTGTAGAGAGAAAAAACAGGTGGCCTTCATCTGATCATCCAATAAAAATACTCGTCTTTTCTTTGGCTTGTAATTTCTGCATCCTTCCAGATGTGTGAAGATATTGTGAAATGCTATGTCATGTTTAGTGCATTTACATAAGAACAGTAATCGTGAATCGTTATTAAATGAAACCAATAAATCTGATCTCAGTCTAAGACAAACAAAACAAACTGCTAAGCTAGTTGTGTTTATTTCATTTCCTTGGTTGTAAAATTGAATTAACCTGTCCATTATTTAAATTGTATTTCTGAGCAAAAAATATGAACATTTAGGAACTCTAATTGCTATTTCTATGCCTATTACTTTTCCGATGCAAAGACTATGATCAGGATATATAGACTACTTAGCATCGTCTACAATGGTTAGACATTCTGTGATTACAGTCAACATAATGTACACTCCACATGGGATTGATGTGGACAGGATATCCTGGATTCATATTTTAAAGAAATATCTGGGACGTTTGCGCTGTAGAGCTATCTCCATTTATTGCATTGTTGGGTGGGGATCAGTAAAATATCCCCCAATAGAAAAAAATTATATTGTCCCTATTCCCATCGGTAAGAGAAGTCATGTGCTATCTGTTAAGTAGGAAAACGTTTGTTAAGGAACAGTAAGCGGTAATGTGGCAAGATTAGGGAATGAAAAAGAAATCTGAACTTGTATTATTTACATTTAATTCATGCTAGGTTTTTTCCCCTTAATTAATTCATTATAATGTCATGAATTAATATATATGTTAGGGCTTTGTGGATAGGGATTTATTTATATCAGTTGTTTTGTTTTGTCTAACAGAAAAATGAATAAACAAACCTTGATAGAAAAATAACTATTGGTTTAATCATTGTTAAAAATGACCCACCCGATACGATTTTTCACTGCAATTCCCTGTACAAAGAAAAGCAATAAATGATTCGGTGAATTAGTAAAGAAAGTACCAATGTCCCTAAGAATTAAAACCTACCAAAGTGTGTTTATTTAGGAAAATACTTATTTGCTGGTTGTTGTGATGTTATGTGATGTGAAGCTATTACTGTCACACTGTTTGAATATAAATTATTGATTACCTGTTTTCCTCTTATACCATATATTCATTCATTCATCTTCTTACCCGCTTATTCCATAATTTGGGGACACGAGAAGCTGGGCTACACACTCAGGGCCAACACATAGACAAACAACCATTCACACACACATTCACTCCTATGGACAATTTACAATCACCAATCCACCTCATCTAAATATCAAACTTTCCATTAATAGGTGTTTCCAAATGCTGCCAGCAAAAGGTTCCGTTTCTGCTCACATTTATTCCTTTTACAGTTGTCAAACTGCAGTAAAGGAAAAACTAGTAAAGGTTAGGGTGCTGACACTAGTAACTATTTATTAAGTTTCACAGTTTCAGTAATTATTTGTCTTTGTTGTTATATAAATGACACTGTCAAGACAAAATGATTAGATTATTAATTGTAACTTTATACTTTAGTGGGGTATACATATGGAATTTCCAATCTTAAACAGTCCATGTTAGTGCCGATATAGATATATAACTGATATAGTGTATATATCATTTCCCCACTCACTAAGCCTACTGCCTAATGTACTAGGATTATACATTAGTTATATACTGTACCTCTGGTTCTCCGCAGTCACACTCCTCTCCATCCTCCACATACCCGTTGCCACATTTCTGGCCCCCATAAAGCACTTTGACCTCTGGAATGTTGTCAAGACACATACCCACTCCCTTGTCTAGACTGGCTGCCAGATCTTTTTTGCTGCATGTGCTGAACACAGTGGGGAATGGATACCTGTAATGGAAATTAATCAAATGACTCATAAATATAAAATCATATTATTCCAGATTTAATCACAATTCTGCAGTAAAATCGATCTTAGTATGAATGAAATCAGGCAACAATGGATGCAGTTAGCATTCCGTTTCATCCCAAAGGTGTTCACAGAGGGTTTAAGAACAGGGCTTTACAAATTTTTCTACCCCAATCATAACACACCATGTCTTAATGAAACTTTGTGCAAAAGGAAATTGTAATGCTGGAACAGTGTTTAGTCCTCTTAGTTCTAGGTAAGGAATAAAGTGAAACAACATAAAAAACTTTCTAGGCAAGAATGTGATTTGTAGTAACATCTGGAGAAGAACTGATAATGATGAGAATTATGGGATGTCCACAAACCTTTGGTAATGTAATGTATATACACATAAATCCTATCAAAACATCAATCAATCTATTTACAATCTTACACTAAGTTTTTTTTTATTAAGATTGTCCGATGTGATCCAGGGGCGAAGTGGATAGCACAGTCGCCTCACAACAAGAAGGTCCCGGCTTCGAATCCCGGGCCGGTTTGCATGTTCTCCCCGAGCTTGCGTGGGTTTCCTCCCACAGTCCAAAAACATGCAGATTAGGTGGATTGGTGATTGTAAATTGTCCATAGGA
>JAOTRA010094427.1:0-11654 GCA_026260255.1 Pseudolaguvia tuberculata
TGCTGGGATAGGCGCAGCAGACCCCCGTGACCCCGGATTCGGGAATAAGCGGGTAAGAAGATGAATGAATGAATGGATTCACTCCCTGGGCCGCCGTAAAATTGTCAATCGTTGACCAGTCCGTGGTGACCATTTCTCTACAACACAATGAAATTTCTTTTTTCGCATATTTCATCTTAAATAAGTTTTGCTCATAATGCAAGATCAGCTATGATATAGCATCCCTGGAGCAGGACGGACCCAACCTCAAGGACCCAAGAGAAGCTGACTCGAGGCTGTGGATCTTGAACCCAGGTCCTTTTGGTCTTTTTATAATCCACTATTCTACTACTGTGTTTAAGTCTGAAATATAACATTGCTATTCAATTTTCTTATATTTTTTGTTCGTTCCCTCTCTCATTCATGTTCTCGTTCCCTCTCCCGTTCAGGTTCTCCTCTCTCTTTCAGGTTCTTGGTCAGGTTCTCTACTTTCGCTCATGTTCTCGTTTGTGTTTTTCTCTCTCGTTCAAGTTCTCGTTCATGTTCTCCGCTCTTGTTCATGCTCTCCTCTCTCATTCATGCTCACCTCTTGGTCCCCTCTCTCGTTCAGGTTCCCCTTTCTCGCTCATGTTCTCTATGTTCCACTCTCTCGTTCAAGTTCCCCTCTCTTGTTCATGCTCACCTCTAGGTCCCCTCTCTCGTTCATGTCCCCTCTCCCGTTCAAGTTCCCCTCTCTCGTTCATGTTTTCTCGGTTCTCCTCTCTCGTTCAGGTTCCCCTCTCTAATTCATGTTCTCTCGGTTACCCTCTCTTGTTCATGTTCTCTCGGTTCCCCTCTCTCGTTCAGGTTTCCCTCTCTTGTTCATGTTCTCTCAATTCCCCTCTCTCGTTCATATTCTCTCGGTTCCCCTCTCTCGTCTCCACTTGGTTCTCTCTCTCGTCCTCTCTTCTCATCTCAGGTCCCCTCTCTCAGCTGGTTCTGGTTCTCATCTCAGTTCCCCCCTCTCTCGTCTGGTTCTGGTTCTCGTCTCAGGTTCCCTCTCTCTCATCTGGTTCTGGTTCTCGTCTCAGGTTCCCACTCTCTTGTCTGGTTCTGGTTCTCTTCTCAGGTTCCCTCTCTCTCGGCTGGTTCTTTTCTCTGTCCTCTCTCTCATCTGGTTCTGGTTCTCGTCTCGGTCCCTTCTGTCCTTCCGCCCTGGTTCTTGTCTCGGTTCCCGTTCTGATTCTCTTCTCAGGTTCCCCCTCTCTCGTCTAGCTCAGGTTCTCGTTTCGGTTCCCGTTCTGGTTCTCGTCTCAGGTTCCCTTTCTCGTCTGGTTCTGGTTCTCATCTCAGGTTCCCTCTCTTGCCTAGTTCTTGTCTGAGGTTCCCTCTCTCATTCTGGTTCTCGCCTCGTTCTGGTTCTCGTCTCGCTCTAGCTCTGGTTCTCGGATCATACCACTAGGAAGGTCCCCCTAGGAAAACGGCAGGAGGCATTGATAGAGGGGAGGGTACTGTCACACCCTCCTCTGTTATGAGCGTCTCTGGTGCGCTGCCAGTGCACAGCTGAGTCTCGTTGTGCTTTGGTTTCGCACGCCTTATAAGCCGGCAGTTTTCTCCTAGGGGTGTTGGTTCATTTCTCCTAAGGGTGTTGGTTCATTTCGCCTTTTTCCCCGTTTGCCCTAAATTGGTTTTCTCATGCTCTTACTCAGAATTGAGTTTGCGATCCTGCCTCGTCACGTCTCGTCTGTTCTCGTTCTAGGTATTTTTGTTTAATTTAAAGTGTTTCCTTGTTTTTTATTTTTTTATTTAATTTTTTTATTAATAAAATGGACTATTTAAACCCACCAATCCTGCGTTTGGGTTTGCTCCTTTTCCCCGATCCTGCTCCCCACACCCGATCTGACATGTCAATTAGGTCTAAGGTGGGTATTAAACCTGTATAGAGCCCCAGAACACTAGACCTTCACATCAACTGCAAGTATACCTCTGCAAATATGTCTAAGATTCTAAAGTGTTGATTATTAAGTGGCTGAAGACCAGATCCACTGCTGGAACCTTCAATGTGTCTCAGCATCAAGAACAGAGGATAATAAAATAATTGAAGACTGGAGACATTTTTAAAAAGTTCAGGCAGCCCCAACAAGACAACTGCTTGAGAGGACTGTTTGTTGGCTTGGAAATCCAGAGCAGAGCTCCATAAAACCTGGTCACCTGAAGTCCCTGTGTCAACCAGAAAAGTTTGTCAGATTCTGTCTTGAAATGGCGTTCATGGTTAAATCAGTGCCCAGAATTCAGTACTAAACAAAAGACAATTGAAAAACTGTGTGGCATTTGCCAAGGTCTTCAGCCTGCTGAAAAGACAGATGCTGGGAAAGTGGCAGGAGGTAGGTACATTTTTCAGATGAATCTTCTATTGAATTACACCACAGTCATCGCAAATATTGCAGGAGACCTACTGGAATTTGCAGGGATCCAAGATACACCAAGAAAACAGTAAAGTTTGTTAGTGGAAAAATCATGGTCTGGGGCTACATCCAGTATGGGTGTGCCAGAGATCTGCAGGGTGGTAGGCATCATCAAAAGTCTAAAATTCCAAGAAATTTTAGCTACCTCTTATATTCCCACTTATGAAAGAGTCCAAGTTCTGCAGCAGGATGGTGCTCCCTCGCATACTTCCATCGCGCATCTAAGTTCCTCAAGGCGAAGAAGATCAAGATGATCCAGCATTGACCAGCCCATTCACCAGACATGGACATCATTGAGCATATGTGGGGTAGGATGAAAGAGGAATCATGGAAGATGAAACCAAAAAGTATTAATGAACTATGGGAGGCATGCAAAGACAGCTACTCTTGATGACTTCATCAATCAATTGTATGAATTCTTGGTAAACTGCATGGATGCAGATATTAAATTTGGATCTCTACTACTTAACTCAATTTCTGTATAAGAAACAAAACTTTTGTCCTGCAAAAATTTGACCTTTCTGTCTTGATTAAATGATAAATCTTTTTTAAGTGAAACTAATTTATTTCAGTGCATTAAACATTATTTAGGAGTTTTTTAGCTTTTAATATGAGCTATTTCTAATACCAATTGATTAATTAAAAGTCAGGTTAATAGCAGGTGGTTCTATAAAATAGATAAGCGACAAGTCTTTTGTCAGGGACTGTAGTCTAATAAATCTTTCTAAATATTTCAGCTTTTCTTAATGTTATTCATGTTACCTGATATTTCCTCCAAGACCTAACATGCATTCCCTCATCTACAGGTCTAAATGATTGTGTAAATATTTGCCTATAACAGATTAACATCTGCTGTATTCATGCCTAGTGTTTACTGTTCCTCTGAGCCTCTGATCAGGATAAAACAGTTATTCGAGGCACTCTGATGAGATGTTTAAAAGCAAGTGTGATCAGCAAATAGCCACTAAAGCAATTGCCAAAAAATGTTGAATGGAATTCAAGCACTGAGTTCTGTATAAGTAACATAAGAGAAAATTTGGGGCACAAAGCATATTATAATATGCATTATAGCCACTGAAAACCCCCACATGTCACATTTTGTTAAAAGTAAACCACTGGGTCAGTTTTCTGATTAACAACTCCTGCAAATTGTTTTCTGAGGATGAGTTGAGTGTTCAATATACATGCCTAACTTTCTATATTAGAAATTATAAATGCACACCTACATAGGTTGCTTTGCTCATGCAAATGGTCTCAATTCTCAGTTGCAAATCTCAGGAACATAAATACATATATGCATGTCTAACGTAATCTCATAAGAGACTTACACTGAAAATGGAGGGTATAAACCTCTTTGTAATTGTACATATTTTCATTGTCTTGATTGTCTTTAAAAGTAGTCAACAAAGATTTTTTGTCAATGTTTCATTATATTATTTTTTGAAGCATCTTCAGCATTTAATCGCAATGATTTATTTTGACAAAATCTGTCCAGTCACTCCACAACCCCATTTCATTAGTAGAAGGAACCAATCACTCAAGGCGTGACAGTCTATCAGGGCCATAATTTCCTTGCTTGGTACAGGATATATAATGTAAATGGAAGGCTGATTTGAGGTTGAAAGCACAAGGGATTATTTCCTGCAAGTGTGTTTGAATGGTTCAGCTCAGTGCGAATAATATGCATAGATTTTATTTGAGAAACGCAGCTATGGGCAAGTGCATAGTAATGGGCGAATACAAAAAGAAATAAAAGCAACGTAGAAGAGTAACAATAAGAGCAAAATGAGAACAGGATCCTTTTTCTCCCTTTTCTTGATATTCTTATAAATTCAAGTGGATTTTGAAAAAAGAACCATTGATCACTGCTATTATCAACCAAAAATGTGTACTTTCTATGACATTAATTGGATGTGAGACCTTAGCTGGAGGATAGCTGACGCTCAACTTGACTGCTTTCTCCACTAGCCTCGCTTCAGTGCACACTGCAACCACTTAGTCGATGGAAGAAAACCTATTTGGGTTGCAATGCTACCAATTCCATCGCGCATGCTTTTAACACCATTTGCACGTCACTCCAACAGACAACACAGGCCATTTATTTCCTCTACAAAAAGATCAAAACATTTATCTTTTGCTGAGCTAAAGTAAATTTCTGGAAATACTTTAGTGCAAATGTTACCATCTTAAAATAAATTTTCTTGAGTAGTGCAAGTGCATGTGCTTTTACAAGTTGGCAGCACACATATTTTTCAAAAATGTCCCCATTATTATTGATTTGCTATCAATTCAAAAAACATAATATACAGAATATCCAGGGTGACACTGTTGCCATCTGACAGTGTAAGACATCCTGTGTGGTGTCATGTGATATTTTTATGTGTTTGTAGGTTTTTTTTTTATTTTAATTATTTTCTGCAGCCACCATGACAAGTGCAGGAAGTAGGAAGTTATAAGGTTCTGTGAGGTCTATAACGGATATGAAAATAATTACAAATTGTGCTATAAACTGAAGACCAGAAAGACCTGCAAGGAATTAATATTAAAATGTAAATATGTGAACACAACATTTTATCAAAGATTTATCAATGTGTGAAATCTGTGTAAAGTGAAATTGAGCACACAAACATTGTTTTCAACTCCTGTTTCCTCTCTGAAATAACTTCATTTACAGAATTAAGCAGACGCCCTTTTCCTGAGCGACCTTACATTTTTATCTTTGTTGTAGGATTGAGCAATTGGGGGTTAAGGGAGCTGGGAATCAAACCCCGGTCTTTCTGGTATCAGTCCAACACCATAACTACCAAGCCACCCCGTCACCAAAAAATACAATTACAGCATTTGGCAGACGCCCTTATCCAGAGTGAATTACAACTAAGGAAATGGGGTGAAAGGCCTTGTATACTCAGGGCCCCAGAGTATATAAGGGAATCTAACTGTGTTTTTTCTGGTTTTAGTACAACACCTTAACCACTATGCCACAACTCTGGCAAAATCCAGAAGCAAAAAAAGCAAAGGAAAGCAAGAAATGAAACTTTACAAAACAAGAATTGGAGATGTTACTATTAGAGGTAGAAAAAGAAAAAATCTTATTTGCTCCTCTGGAATTATTAAGAAAATAAAAATAATAAATATGAGACACCATCAATGCAGTGGGATCTGAAAACCACACTATAACTGAGCTTAAAAAGAAATTGTGTGGAATAAGGGTGAACATTAAGCGAATAACTAATGGAGTACAGGAATTAATGAGACAGATATTTAGAAAATAACCATGGTCTCCTGATAGGCACTTGAATAATTAAATGCCCAATAACCACAGTTTAAATAGAGCCATAAACGCATCACCTGTCAAAGAGCTGCACATCATATAGTTTGCAAGGTAATTTCTTTTTCATGTTAACTTCACTGTTAGTAAATCTGACTTGTGAGCACCTTTTCATACATGAGGCCTCTGGTCAGCCAGCCATTGTTTGGTCCATGAGCAAGATTCTTAACCCTTCCTGCACTTGGAGCACTGCATCATAGCTGACACTGCGACTGACCCCAACTTATTCAGATGGGATGTGCAAAGAAATAATTTGATTGTGCTATAAAAAAAAGAATATGTGACAAAATAAAGGCATTTAAATGTACAGGGCCATGCATTAGAATTAAGTCTTGACACACAATGTTCAGTTTATATTTAATGAAACTTGCCAGTGTTGTCAAGCACTGCAATGTGATATCTGGCTACTTGAAGCTGTATTATTGATAATGATATTCTTTTTTTTTTTTTGTACCACTCTGAACCATGTTTCAAGCTGCACATTTGCTGTTGAAGATCCATGACTACAACAAGCAAACTGGCCCTATTACACAGAGAGCTTCTACACTCAGGTTCCAATCGATCAAGCTCAGCAGGGAACTCCAATGGGTGTGAGAGGGGGTTATAGGTATCTGATGTCCCACTTTTCCCAATGGCTTTGCTCACTTTTTTGTCTTTTCACAGCTGCTTTTGATAAAACAAAAGCTTTCCTGGTGTTTAAGGTTTGTCTGAAGAATTAGTTTGAAGTTGAACATGCTAAAACGCTATCCTTACAGCAGTTCTACCTCTACCTGCTCTGTCATTTGTTATCACGGTAAATCTCTTGCACTTGCAGAGGAAATATGTTCATTTGTTTGACACAGAAAGGGATTTGCCCCTTTTCAACATTCTCGGAGAGATGATAATCTGTGCACAGAATCAGAAATGAGGCTTACTGAGGGAGCGATTAAGTGCTTAGGCAACAAATCTATACACTAAAGCTCAAAAGAATATGAAAGGAGAGATCAGTTGAATCAGGAGATGTCAGGATATAAGCAATATCAAGACCCTGTTGTGATACTGCAGATCAAATATGTCAGTTGTTTTTAAAAAAATTTAGCCAAAAATGTTCCTGTTCCAGTTGTAATGTTTTTTTTTTTAAAGTCAAAGTAAAATTCACATCCATGAAATATATAAAAAAAACTGAACCTAAATCAAAGAATTTACAAGCTGAGAACAAAAAATCTTCCCAGTTTGAAGGTATTGTTTTTGTTCAGCAGCTTTTGAAACTAAAAAATAAATCTAGTACAACTCAGCCTTTGCTCTTTTTCATTTGTCGGTCATTTGTTATCCCAACAGTATTTTAAAGCACCCTTTCCCCCCCGAGCAGCTTTGTAAAGCACCTTTTTTCCCACCAAAATTTGTTTTCCCCCTGTGTGATGTTTTTAAATTGCACCTTGCTGACTGATACTTGGATCTCCAAACCGTCACAGATGCCTCAAACAAGATGTGAATTGCTCTGTATGTTTTTATCTGTGTCTCAATGAATTGTGCTATATGCATTTTCAAAAGCATTTTAAAATAAAAATAAATCTAAATCACACTGTCACAGTCACATGGTTTTATTAATCAGCAGATAGGAAGATCTTAAATACCCTGCAATTATATCCTAAAATAGAAACTAACAGAAGGCAAGCTCATGATTTTCAAGTGAAGGGGTGATGGAGATGCTGCTGACACATTATCGATGAGGGCCGTATATGAGTATTGACATCAGAAGCCCCACTGGGGAGAGTCAGGCTTATCGCTGCAGAATGATCCAGCCACACAGAGCTGCAGAGAGGAAACCAGATGGACGGAGGGACGAAAAACAGGCTTATCTCTTAGATGGAGGATTAAAGGATTGAGTCACAAAAAGTGGTGTGGAAAAGTGATTGTAATCCAAAAGTATACTTTGGGTTAGTGTTTCTAAAATCATGGTTGAAAAGTTTAACGATTAAAATCTTGGTTATAAAATAATGCAAATTAATTTAATAAAGGTTAGCCTTAATTAAAAAGAATATTAAGATAAAAGTAATAAAAGTAGCAGCCGTGGTGAAATGTGCTGTGTTATGTTAAATATCGTAATGTTAAAAAGACTTGTGTAGTTAAGTAACACATTTGTTTGTGTTACTCCAATATATAAACTGTGTTTATATTTAAAATAGTTACATTTATTTTACATTACAATAACTTAATTGCAAAAAAATCCCAATTATAATAAATAATATATAATTTATTAAATATCAATCAATCAATTTTCATCCCCATTAATATTGTTATGAGACCTGCAATGTTGTACGGTTTAGAGACAGTGGTGTGGAGTGGAAGTGGCAGAGATGAACATGTTTAGATTTTCATTGGGAGTGACAAGGATGGTCAGGATTAGAAATAAGTTTATTAGAGATACGGTGCTTGTAGGATGTTTTGGATACAAGATGAGGTAAGATAGGTTGAGATGGTTTGGACATGTGCATAGGAGAGACGGCACGTATATTGGTAGACAAATGCTGAGGATGGAGGTGCCGGGCAGGAGGAAAAGAGGAAGACCAAGTAGGAGGAGGACCCAGCTCTTGCAGGTGAATGACAGAGGTGCCTGACCTCCATTACATTTTCTCTCAAACAAGCATGCTTTCCTCTTCTACCTCTTCAGAAAGGTCGACAGTCCCAACAACTTTACTTTACTTCTTTTCAGTTATTTAACATTGCCATGAGCTAAAAAACAGCATGCACAGCGTTGTGACCTGAATCAGCAGCTTACATAACAGGATTTATGGACATGACATAAATGAGGTGCTAAGAGAGATCATCATGGCAGTGTGTGGACAAAAAAAAATCTTTCTATTTTTACCGTGTTCTTAATGTGATTTTACATGTTTTTTTCTGCATTATTGAACATTTTCCCCTTTCTTTCTTTTCCAACTGCTTATAAGCTTTGACTTAGCTAAACTCTGCAGCACACCTGCCCTTGTGCCCCAGGACCAAGTTTGGGCAAACCTTAGTGGGTGTAAGGACTATACCTTTGGAGGACCGCCTGCAGAGGGAGCCTTCGCCCGAATTCTAGGAATCTACTTCCTGGTTGAGTTAAGTGGGCGTGGGCTGCCTATATAAGCAGGTGGCCTCCTAAGGCTAATTGTGAAGTATTGTTGCCCTAGGCAATCTCTATCGCTGTATGTGTTTATGCTATTTGGATTATTGACCTTTGCTGTGATTTCTGACTATTCTCTGGATTACCCCTTTTGGACTTGTTTGCCTTCCACCTCCCCTTTCCAAAATAAATACCTTTATCAAATCTGCACAATGGATTCTTCTAATTTGCCTACAGCCTGTTTGTTACAGTGGGTTCATCAGAAAGAAAAACAAATCTGCTTAATAAATGTGCTTTTTTCTATATTATATATTTTCTATAATATTTTATAATTCTATATTTTCTCTTTTGGTTTGTTTGTCTTGTATAGTCCAAGTCTTGCACAGGTTTTTTAATCAACAAGAAGAAAATGATGTGATAATGCAACTATTTTGCTACACAGACATTTTATAGACAGACAAGGACACTGGAGGTGCTAAAGACACAGGCAGTTGCCAAGGGAACTCAGAGGAAGGTTACGCTAGTCACTCCTGTTAATTTGACCTTGTGACAATAAGACACAGACAGAGGTGTGAGCCAGACATATGACAGAGCAAGAGAAAAAAAAGAGAGTGAGGGAGACAGAGAGAGACTCTCAAATTGACAAGTGAAAGAAACAGTGTTCACTCAGTGGAATAAAGCTGGAATAAAACATACACACTTGAAAACAGGACACTTCTCTCTCTCTCTCTCTCTCTTCTTCACATCAGCAAGGAAAAATGAGCGAAAAAACTTCACACTTAATTTCCTCCACTACGTTCTGTTTTAGGAAAAGATCCTGTTCATACCAACAAAATAATATGTTAGTTTATCATTCGTTTATAGAATTATTTAATATAGACATGGAATACACATTATGTATTATGGATACTTCTTTATTTACCTGTATCCCCAGGTTAACAGCATTTTAAAGTGTGATTTTAATACTTTGTAAAATAAACCAGTCTACATTTTTAAGTGATGCATGTTGCATCATCACAGTAAAATATATATATATTGCAAATATATGAACCCTACAGAGTAGTTTATTCAACATTTGATTGGCAACATTTAAATTTTTCTTTACATGCTACAAACTGTAGCATAGAAAAAAAAGAACTTAAAAATGCTATTACAGTCTTACCTTTACTTATGAATGAAGTCCATACGCCGGTCCTTTTGAATAAATTGATAAATTGATATTTATAATTGATAAATTCTTCAATTTAAAATAACCGCTCAGCACAAGAATAGGTTACACAAATACAGTTGTTGATAATAAAAAATAAACACGGTGCATTATATACACACCAGTTGAACTAATTAAATTTAAAAGTATTGTAATATTTAAATAGTGACATGCAGAGGGACAGAAAAACTGCATAGCATACCAGCACAGCATAGTGATTGCAAAATCCACGGTGAGACTCAGCGCTGTGTGCTAGTCTCTTCTTAGTGTTAGAACAGTAAATGTAAAAATTAAGTGATTTTTGAAAAACAATTCCAACAATTGTGAAGTTAAATGAAAAAGAACTTTAACACTAAATAAATATAACAATTTAATTTATTATTTAATTTTATATTTTCCTGTCTCATCTGCCTCCCCTGACTGCATGTCACTTCTTATGGCCGATGCATACTTTTAACCAGACAGCATGGAACCTATTTAGGAAAGTCTTAAATGGACCATGAGTACTTTAATGAACTTCTAACTAATGCATATTGAATTGTAAGCCCAACAGTCAATTCAGAGATTGAGATTGCCAAGCAATAAAACAGAGGATGAGTTCAGTTTTGGAACAGGCAGAGATGAACCGGAATCGTGGACACAGGTACTCCACTTTATTAAGTTTACACACAACCCAAACAGACCTGAGAGTGACACAGAACGATGCTTGGTGTACATAACCGGAATACACTAGGAACGAGAACAGATTAACTGAAGAAAACAAATCTAAACAAGAACAAGACTAACCTAAGCAATAACATTAATAATCTAAACAAAAACCTAAAACATGAACATGACTAATCAAAGGATGAACAAAATTAATCTACACATGCAGAACTAATCTAAACAAAATTAGGATCAGAGAGGATCTCAGCTGGGGCCTCCTCCAGCGTAGTGAGCGTAGCAGGGGCCTCTTCTATGGAGGTGAGGACAGCAGGGGACTCTCCAAATGAGACATGGATGAATGGATCCTCCTCATGCGAGACAGGGACAGTTGGAGCCTCCTAAAATGAGACAGGGATGGCTGGAAAATTCTCAGACAAGACAGAAATGGCTGAAGCCTCCTCAGATGAGAAAGAAACAGCTGGAGCCTCCTCAGATGATACAGTAATGGCTGGTGTCTACACTGATGATACAGGAAAGGCTGGAGTCTACGCTTACGAGACAAGAACTGCTAGAGTCTACGCTGATGAAACAGGAACAGCTGAAGTAGCCGCTGACAGGACAGTAGTGGTTGGAGCTCTTGGTAGGATAGCTTCCCTAGTAGCCCCCAAATGAGAATCTGCTACCTCAGCCAGGATCTCCAGAAGACAGCCGACTGATCTCCTGTCATCTCACAGCTAGTGAGGAGTGTGTGTTGAGAAGGTGGATTGAATATTTAGAGCAGGTGAAGAATGAGAAAAATTAGAGAGAGAGAGACAGAGAGAGAGAGACACAGAGAGAGAGAGACACAGAGAGAGAGGGACACAGAGAGAGGGAGACACAGAGAGAGGGAGACACAGAGAGAGGGAGACACAGAGAGAGGGAGACACAGAGAGAGGGAGACACAGAGAGAGGGAGACACAGAGAGAG
>JAOTRA010094458.1:0-11653 GCA_026260255.1 Pseudolaguvia tuberculata
TAGGCGCAGCAGACCCCCGTGACCCCGGATTCGGGAATAAGCGGGTAAGAAGATGAATGAATGAATGAATAATCTAGAAATTGTAGTGGTTAAATATCAGCAGAGATTTGTCAAAGGATGTACAAGGCAAAAACATTTAAACTCATGTACAATGTCGAGAATGCTGAAAAGTTGAAAAACAACTGCTTAATTGTTCTCTACATAGAGTCTGTTCTGTATGTCACTCAGTTATTTTCTTTCAGATTTTCATGTTTAACATTTTTTTCACTCTTTATCTCTCTTACTTTTAAAAAAGTTACATCAGTAAAAATCTTTCCGTTCAAGAACTTGAGCTATACATTTTTGAGAAAACCCTTTTTTTTTTGCCTCTGGTTTGAATCACATGTGATCACAACACATTATGTCATGGATAGGTGATGTCATCCAACAGGAAGTAATGCTATATATGTGTGTGTCTAAATCAGCTTGTTTCCTTCAGTGTATGTGTGAAAAAGTGAGGAAAAATATAAAAGAAAAAATGTATTGTTCAGGGACTCACCACCCAATCATACAATTAGCTATCAAGCTACAGTTAGCATCGGCAAGATTAATTGTTTCACTTTTCCCCAAAAGTCACTGAGCTTGCAAGACAATACTCATTAAGTTAATTTTATCAAGAACACCATTATTTTCCTGTGTAATTCAAATTTTCTTTGTGTTACAAAGAGAGTAAGAAAGAGGGTGGGAGAGAGAAAGAGAAAGATCAGACTATGATGCATCCAAAGCCATTAAACACATACAGTGCAGGCTCAGCATGCAGACAGAAGAAGAGCAGCTTTGGTCAATGACTAAGAGAGAGAGGCCCGAATGGCACAGGATGGCTTTTCTATTTTAGCATGCTGTGCTTCTGTCACATTCTCACTCTCCTGCTTTATCAATCCAAAATAATAGCATCTTGAAAGAAACCGAGGGTTTCTCTATCCCATTACAACACTTACAGTTGGTATGGAAAGTATTCAGACCCCCTTACATTTTTCACTCTTTGTTATATTGCAGCCATTTGCTAAAATCATTTAAGTTCATTTTCTCCTCAGTAATGTACACACAGCACCCTATATTGACAGAAAAACACATCATTATTGAATGCTTTTTTTATTTAAAAAAGAAAAAACTTAAATATCACACGGTATAAGTATTCAGACCCTTTGCTGTGACAGAACAGGGGTTAATAAACTAACATTTATTGCCTCTAATATTGGCTGCTGTGGGAGACTCAGATTCACTATATCAATGTCAATAAGGTAATTAACGCGCAAAAAATCTACACAACAGTTAAATAGAACTGTCAACACATCACTCACCGACACATCACTCTCCCATCGTGCACTCTGACAGCTTGGAGCCTCATCCTAACTGTGCTGTTGATAAGAATGTATAAATCATGGGTTGGACCAGTCCACCATACCACAATATTGTGCATCAGATATTCTTTGCACATTAATTGAATGGAAATGTTTCTGATACAAGTGTGCAAATTCTTTTTCTGATACCACCTTCATAAATATAATTTCACTTTTACTAAATCTGACCGTGAGTGGGAAGACAAAGTTTTTGTGCATATACAGCACTGACAAATAAAGCGCATGCTCAAGGAAATTTGTAATGGTAAACAAATGTTTCAGTATCAAATATTATGTTCTATTTTTCTATTCTATCAAATACTTATTTCATGCAATAAAATTTAAATTAATTAAATGAAAAATTTAGATTCTGGATCTGTCACAGTTAAGGTGTACCTACAGAAAGTGAACCATGACCATGTTACTAGAGATATTAGAGCTTGTGAAATTCCAGTAAATGACTGGCTTGTTGAATAGGCTTGTTGAAGTAATGCTAGAAGCTGTGAGATTGTGTATGAAAAGCTTCATTAAATACATACATATAAAGGTCATGGAGAGGGAGGGAATGTGCACTGCTTGTAGGTCTGCTGTCAGAAAAAAAGTACTTTTCCCATCTAGTGTAAATCAACCAATGTCTTGGTTTAAAAGCTATAATGACAAACACAAATTGAGGACACAAAAGATTGTTTGCAATCACGTGATTCTGATGACTCAAAATTGAGATAGATATATATGATGTAATCTGATGTAGCAAAGTCAGTCTGCCAGTTGTTGTCAAATATCTAAATATGTAGCTGTAATGAAAGTATAGAAACTGGATTCATATTGCAGGCACACAGTCTTTATTAAACAAAGAGTCAAACACAAAGTGAAACTAAAGCTTGGTCACGAACTCAAAACTGAAACGGAAGCACGGTCTCCCTCAAAGTCCATCGGGTAAACACAAGGTTTAGATCTCAGCAGAGTCCTCTCGAGAATACGAATGACATCGGAGAATAAGCTCATACAGATACACAAAAGAATCCCCCCCTCTTCCTCTTGGCGTCCCCTAGGGCAACGCCTTAGGAAACATGACAGAAAAGAGAGTTTGCAGACAGGAACGTAGAACAGCAGAGAGTACGCAAAGGAATGGAGAACAGGATAGAGCATGCACAGGAATGGAGAACAAGAGGGCACGCACACAGGAATGAAGAACAGGAGACAGCACGCACAGGAACGGAGAACAGGAGAACATGCACACAGGAATGGAGAACAGGAGGGCGCGCACACAGGAACAGAGAACAGGAGGGCGTGCACACAGGAACCATGACAGGAGAAGATCAGACACCTACAGTCATAGGCTTTACCGGGGGCTCAGACTGGGACTCTAAGGGCTACTGGGGACTCAGAAAGCACTACTGGGGACTCGGAGGCAGACACAGAGGGCTCTGATGCAAATACAGAGGCTGAAGCTGCTGAAGATGGTGCAGCGGACATCGGGTTCGATGGACGAAGCGTGGGCATCCACAAAGGATGGGCGTTGGCATCCTCAGTGGATCCACATATCCGGGCCACCTTAACCAGAGTAGCCTCCTCCTCAGTGTCGTGGGTAAACACGCTAAGCAACTGAGCAAGGAGAAAAATAATATCTGAGCTAAGGCACGGATTGATATCCCAAGCCAAGGATGGCACGGCTAGCGCTTTGCAACCTAAACAACAATAATAATCCGCAACGTGCATATCGGACTGTCGCCTTAAATATTATGCCATCGCCCCAGTGACCAAATCCAGGACGACGACACCAAATGAGGATGGGGGCAAAGTCTGCTTTCTTACAGTAGCTTATTTTGTTAATAATGGAAAACATCCTTCAATTAATCCTGGTCCAGATTGCTTGCTCGAATTGAACAATTGTTTTTAAAGGTCACATTGAAGATAATATAATTAGCCATATTTACCAATTATGGAACAGGAACCTGAAATGACACTGTCCTTGAATTTTAATATATTCAGTAGCCTTTCTCACTGAAGATATTTTTCACTATCTGACTGATTTTTTGTATATTTAATTTTACTAAATTTTGTCACTAAAATTGATACAGTGCTAGCTTTTCATCATGTTCAAAATATGGCAGAAAAAAAGATAGTATTTTTTAAAATTCCAAAGTATTTTTTAAATTAGGTTCAATCCCAAATCACTGTCTTTGTGTAACAGAAGAATGAATGTAATAAATGTGCCTTTATACTTTCACTTTTAGCAGGTCAATCGTTAGACTAGGCTTCAGCTGTTTATGATTCTGATCCACTAACAAGCACATCAGTTGAAAATTTCTTAGAACAGTTAAGAGAAGTGTTTGAATATTCAGTGAGTGGACAGGATGCGGCTTCTTTGTATGTGATTACATTTCACACTTTCGCTGCTCAGAGCGGGATGAACAACACGGTGTTTAAAGCCTTCTTCAAGGAGAGCTTTAACTTAATGCTACAATCTGAACTGGTATAGAGGGGGGAACAGGACTCTGTATGGCTGGGACAGGAGTATGTATGGCTGGATAACCTGCTACACAACAACCCCAGTCAGCCCCTTAGCTCCATCTCCAACCTGGTACCCCAGCTCCATGAATCCCATGAGCGGAAATGCAAGTGGGGTTGTCAAAACTGTCAAGTCAGGAGCGACAACACAGACGCAAACTGTTGGCTGTGTTTCTATTGTGGCGGTCCAAACCATCTAAGTGAGTACTGTCCGGGGGAAACCGCACCAGTCAACAGTTAAAGTGAGTGTTCCCTTAAACTCCTGGTTCCCACCTGGCTATTCTACAATCATGTGTAGTGATGTAGTGTCTGCTGAGATGGACTCCAGGTTGGCTTACAACATGATAGATGAAACCCTGTTGTCAAAATACCTACTGTCCCATGTGTACCCTCCTGCGCATTTCTGCCATTGACAATCACCCCAGCCTTTGCCCATGTATCAACTATTGAAGCTTGAATAACAAAAAAAACAGCTTTCATCAAATGGGTCACTACGAGTACCTGGTTATGTCCTATGGTATATGTAACGCCCTCTGCTGTTTTCCAGTCATTTATTCACAACATCTTTCAAGACCTGCTAAACATGTTTGTCATTGCTTATATTGATCACCTGCTAATCTACCCCAAGGATTTGTCACAATACAAAGTCCATGTACACACAGCATCTACTGCATAATCGACTGTTTGTAAAGGCAGAAGAATGTGA
Organism: Pseudolaguvia tuberculata; assembly: GCA_026260255.1. Lineage (NCBI taxonomy): Eukaryota > Metazoa > Chordata > Actinopteri > Siluriformes > Sisoridae > Pseudolaguvia > Pseudolaguvia tuberculata. Next base: position 4,597 of record JAOTRA010094458.1, read on the forward strand.
GTTCCACTGGTCACAAATCCAGTTCCTGGACTACTGCATAAGCACACAGGATGTGTCAATGAAGACTAGCCGAGTACAGGCTGTGGCAGAATGGCCGGCACCTAAATGTGTGAAGGAGATACAGAGGTTCCTAGGGTTGGCTCACTTTTACCAATATTTCATCAGGAACTACAGTATCACTGCAGCCCCGTTCACATCCAAGGTGTCAGATAAAGCATTTAGTGTGTTAAAGAACAAGTAGTAGCTTGGTGGTTAAGGTGTTAGAATAACACCAAAAAGACCAGGGTTCGATTCCTAGAACCACCAAGCCACCACTGTGGGTCCCTGAGCAAGACCCTTAACCCCCAAATTATTCAGTTGTAAGTCGCTCTGGATAAGGGCGTCTGCCAAATGCTTAACTGTGACTGTAACTGTAACATGTTCAAGATGGCACCTATTCTATGTTACCCTGACCTTTCCATACCTTTCCTGGTGAAGGTGGATCTTTCGGATTGTGAGGCCATGCTTTCTCAGAGACAAGGATATCTACCAAAACTCTACCCATGTGCCTTCTATTCCCATAAAATTACACCTTTCCGAGGATAACTACAATGTAGGAAATAAGCAGCTCCTAGCTATTAAGAAGATGTTGGTGGAGTGGAGGCATTGGTGGCCCACATTTCACATTGAATAGGTAAAATTTCAGTTTGACACCCCTGGTCTATAGTGTTAAAGGCTGCTCTAAGATCCAGGAGAGAGAAGCAGCCCTGATCAGAGGCTAATAGTAGATTATTTACTACCTTAACAAATATCATCTCAGTGTTGTGGTGAGGCATAATCCTGATTGAGAAAATTCATGTATGTTATTTTGGTGTAGATACGAACACAACTGCTGTGATAACACTTTTTTCTGAGATTTTAGAAATAAAGGGGAGATTCGATATTGGGCTGCAACTGACAACTTACTAGGTCCGGTTTCTTGTTTAGCGGTTTAATCACTGTTTAGGGACATACCCACTGCTGAGTGAAGTGTTAACTGTTTTTAGCAGGGGTTCTGTTACAAACGGCACAACCTGCTTAAAAAATTGTGTTAGCACCAGATCCAATATTATACAGGTTACTGATTTTTCAGAAGAGATGATTAATTCTCTTCTACAGGACAAAGTTCTCTAAAAGGGAATTGTCTGCCTAACTTTTGCAGTTAAAGTTTGCAACTTTCTGGTGAAAGAATCTCCGCAGTTACAGCCTGCAGTAGTGAGAACTTCAGGAGATTCAGTGGTGGTCTGGTTCCCAGTTAGTTTAGTTCCAGTGTTAAATCGGAATCTAGGATTATTCCTATTAATTTCTATAAGAGAGGAGAGGTAGGCTGATCTGGCTTCACTAAGAGCTTTCTTATAAGCCAAGACGCTCTTCTTTGAAGCTGTCTGAAATACTAATAATCTTGTTTGTCATTTCTGTTCTCTTTTTCTGCCACTCTGTTTTAAAGACAGTGTATGATAATCAAACCACGGAGCGCTAGGATAGGCAAACCCTCGTGACCCCAAATTAGGGAATAAGCGGATAAGACGATCAATGAATGAATGAATATATAAATTTACATTATTTAGTATATGCAATATTTAATATATATGCCTAATTATATAGTATAAATGAATGTATGGTGTTTAATTAGCTTTTCTAATTATACCTATAACTAGTTTCCACCTCTTAAACTCCATTTTAGTAATGTAATTGATTAATTAAATATAAATGTGGTTTTGGATTTAATAAAGTGCCAAACTGCTTTTTGAGATAAGTTATGCTACAAAATACCACTATGAGTCTGTTACATGCCTTCATTAGCATATAGAAATCTATTTAAAGGCACTAGTTTTACAATTGGCCCTCAGCAGCTTCCCAATGGAGTAAACAGCAGCTGAGTTGCTGGTGCCTGGAGATTGAACATAAGTAGTTGAAAACACATTTGCATTTTGTTGTGTGTTTTCTAAAGCAATAATATTGCAGTTTTGCAGTATATGCTTCTTTGACAATCATTTGCTTAGGTTCACTTACAGTCACTAAACATTATTTTTTTAAAGGTTTAAAGGTAAGAGTACCTTAAAAGTTCTTTACACAAATACTTTATGCACTGAAAGCTAAATTGAAAGAAACAATCTATGGACAAAAGTTTTTAGTGTTTTAAGCTCTTATTCAAATGATTTTGTAACTTTTAAAATCTTCCCTATGTGCTTTAAGTTCCATTGGTATCTACTATAACAATAATATTTGGATTATAAAAATTATGCAGATAAAAATATATTATGGGATGCAAGTTTATTTATTCAGAAGACCAAATGAAAAACTAAGAGAAAAATGTTAGCATTACAAAGGAAATAGCATTATGCTGGTAAGTTAACTACCATAATTTCCGGACTATAAGGCTCTCTTAAAATCCTTTCATTTTCTCAAAAATAATCCTGTGCACCTTATAAATTATTAATTTTATGCGGTACAATGTGCTCAAAAATCTGTTTTAAAAAATGAATGAAATAAACATTTTGAAAAATGTGACCACAGGCGAAAATACAGACGCAGAGCTCCATGGGGCTAAACACAGCCGTCGCTCGATCACGCAACTCCAAGATTAGTCCTGGTTTAGTTCTGGTTCAGTCCGTATGCGGCACAAAAGTCTGGCATCTCGAGTGATGTTTCTTCTGGGATGTTTACTACTTAAAAAGTCCTCTAAAAAATATAAAAATATAGCCGTTTATTGATATAACACCTTATAATCCAGTGCGTATTATAATCTTTTAGTGCAGAAAATACGGTAAGCAGAAAATAATAGCTAAATTACGACAACCATATTATAGTAAAAATCACTAATAGTACTGTTGCTTAAGAATCATTTTATTCTTTATTTATCTCCCGGACTACCATTGCAAATGTCTTTTTTCAGTTGATCTGCTTCACAATGTAGCTAATATCATGTAAAAGAATCTGTTCCAAGACACACTGATGCTATAACAAGTCTGCATGCAAGGCTGTGCTTCCAGCTTTGTTCTGCCGTTCTGTTATGTGTCTGAAAACTTGTTGATACCCCTGACAGCTAAAAACAATATGTTTGTAGGATTGAGGTAAAAGTTACTTTGGACCTGATGAAAATCCAGAATTTGGAAATGTCCACATAAAACAAAGCATAAAAAGAGGTCACTTACAGTAAAGTTAATGCACCTATACCTGAAGAATAACCCTTCAAAAATATTTATATATATTTAATATTTCAGAATAATAAAAAGAATTTCAGGGAAGATTGTGTGGCACTATTTCACAATTTACTCTCATTTTTGCCATCTATAAATGGAACAAGAATGAAAATAGAAACATAAATTTTTGTTATGATTCATTAATAAATGTTTATAATAAAGAGACATACTAGTAAGTCCATCTTATGTGCCTTGCCATTAGATATCATAGGATGAGCGGATGATTTTCTTCAAGGTTACATCAGTATTTTAGCTAATATATTTGGCAGACACACTTATGCAGAGTAAGATTTGTCTAGCATAGCAGTTAAAAATAAATACACATATTTCATTTTTTTCCCCCAAAAAACAAACTCTTATATACGTATACATTTTGGTCCTGGTAGTAAAAGTGAATTTAATATATAGATATTTTACAAATATTTTATATAGAAGATATGATTAGGCTTTCTGTGATATTCATTTGGGGCGGCGCAGTGGCGTAGTGGATAGCACGAATGTCTCACAACAAGAAGGGTTCGAATCCCACGCCGGGATCTTTCTGTGCGGAGTTTGCATGTACTTCCCGCACTTGCGTGGGTTTCCTCCGGGTACTCCGGTTTCCTCCTACAGTCCAAAAACATGCATATTCGGGTTGATTGGTGATTCTAAATTGGCCATAGAAGTGAATGTGTGTGTGTATGTGTGTGTGTGTGTGTGTGTGTGTGTGTGTGTGTGTGTATGGTTATATGTGTGCTGGGATAGGTGCTGCAGACCCCCTTGACCCCAAATTTGGGAATAAGCGTGCAAGAAGATGAATGAATGATATTTATTTGTGCACTTTATAGTGTGTATATAGTAACAAAGAAAAGATGTGACTGTATGTCATACATTTCTCACAAAAATAGTTTCTGCTACTGTTTATACTCTTTCTTTGGTTGCAGTAGTTCTGCGGCAGCTGCAGCGATTCAGTTAGAGAAAGTAGTCTCCTGGTGTGGCCATCAGTATTCCAGCCCTCCTCTGGGGTTTCTTAATCCTGCTCTGCTGTGCCTTTAATTCCCTCTTAACTCGAATGCAAATATATCTAATGAGTTTAATATTCCAGAGCGTATGTTTTTCTCTGTGTGTGTGTGTGTGTGTGTGTGTGTGTGTGTGTTTACATTTGTGTGAGTGTTTGCAGAAATGTGTGTTTGTTCAAGTAAGGTACACACATAAATTTGAGTCACAAAGACAGTGGGGTTTGGTGTGTTTTGAAGGGTATCCCTGCTGACACAGCCCTGCACACAATTTCTGTCCTCTGTGCCTTCTTTAATCATTTACCTTAATTACCAGAGATAAAGTGAAAAATGGCACCAGATTACTTAACCGTGTAGGATATAGGAAGCTTGTAATGATTTTGTTTAAAATATAAGCGTTAAGTTTTCATTTGGGGATTCATTTAATTGTGTCAATTCTATACAGAAAACATTGTAAATTCTTTGTAGTGTAAAACATTCACTAGACTGTCATATGTCTCTTGTAAATCCTAATATAATTAATGAGTGTTAGTTTTAAAAGATTAATTTGCAAACAATTTTTGTCTAGCATACTGTAATAATGACACAATAATAATCACAAAATGGATATTAAGGAATTAAAAACAAGTATTTTAATAAGTTATTTTATGTTACTTTTTAAAATAATGATACAAAATAAGTAATAATAGTAATAATAATAGGTCAGGCGGCACGGTTCCGTAGTGGTTAGCACGGTCACCTCACAACAAGAAGGTCTCGGGCTGGGATCTTTCTGTGCGGAGTTTGCATGTTCTCCCCGCGCTTACGTGGGTTTTCCCCTGGGTATGCTGGTTTCCTCCCACAGTCCAAAAACATGCAGATTAGGTGGATGGGTGATTGTAAATTGTCCATAGGAGTGAATGTGTGTGAGAATGGTTTTGTCTATGTGTTGCCCTAAGATGGACTGGTGATCCGTCTAGGGTGTACCCCCGCCTCTCGCCCTATGTGTGCTGGGATAGGCACCAGCAGACGAATGAATGATAATAATAGATAGCTCCATGGCGTCAGCATCAATATCCATTAATATGTGTGTTTGTGTTCTAGCAACCTGCGTTCGATTGCAGCTTGGTTCCTTTCCCCTCTCTCTCTCACTCACCCTCTCTCTCTCTTTTCTCTCTCTCTCTCTCTCTCTCTCTCTCTCTTTTCTCTCTTTCTTCCCATTGCATCTCCCACTGTCCTATTAATAAATGTAAAACATATTTTATAAGACCAACAGAAAAAGGGTATACAATTGTGATTAGAAAGAAAATTATACATGAGATCATTATTTTTTTACAAATAAAAAACTGAAAAGTGCAGTGTGCAAAAGTATTCAGCCCCCTGAGTTAATACTTTGTGGAATCCTCTTTTGCTGCAATTACAGCTACAAGTCTTTTGGGGTATGTCTCAACCAGTTTTGCACATCTAGAGGCTGAAATCCTTACCCAGTCTACCATGCAAAACAATTCAAGCTGAGTCAGATTAGATGGCGAACATTTGTGAATGACAGTTTTCACATCTTGCTACAGATTCTCAATTGGATTTAGGTCTGCACTTTGTCTTGGCCATTCCAGCACATGAACGTTTTATTTTAAACCATTCCATTGTAGCCTCGGCTTTATGTTTAGGGTCATTGTCCTGTTGGAAGGTGAATCTCTGCCCCAGTCTCAAGTGTTTTGCAGACTCCAGCAGGTTTTCTTCCAAGATTGCCCTGTATTTGGCTCCATCCATCTTCCCATCAACTCTTTCCAGCTTCCCTGTCCCTGCTGAAGAGAAACATCCCCAGAGCATGATGCTGCCACCTCCATGTTTGACAGTGGGTATGGTGTGTTCAGAGTGATGTGCTGTGTTGTTTCTGCCCCAGATAGCATTGCATTTAAGCCAAAAAGTTAAATTTTGGTTTCATCTGACCAGAGCACCTTCTTCCACACGTTAGCTGGGTTACTCACACTGCTTCTGGCAAACTGCAAATGGCATTTCTTGTGGTTTTGTTTTTAACAATGGCTTTCTTCTTGCCACCCTTCCATAAAGCCCAGATTTGTGTACTGCACGACTGATAGTCCTATATACAGATTTCCCCATTAGAGCTGTAGATTTCTACAGTTCATTCAGAGTCACCATTGGCCTCTTGGCTGAATCTCCGATCAGTGCTCTCCTTATTTGGTCTGTTAGGTTAGGTGGATGACCATGTCTCGCTAGGTATGCAGTACCTTTACCTTATGCCATACTCTTTCCATTTGCGGATGATAGACTGAACAGTGGTCCGTGAGATGTTCAAAGCTTGGGAAATCTTTTTATAGCTAAACATTGCTTTAAATTTCTCCACAACGTTATCCCTGACATGTTTGGTGTGTTCCTTGGACTTCATGATATTGTTTGCTCCGCAATATTCTCTTAACAACTCACAGAGGCTGTCACAGAACAGCTATATTTGTACTGAGATTAAATTACACACAGGTGGACTCTGTTTAGTCATTAGGTCAACATTCAATCAGTCAGCAATCATCAGGAAACTTCTGAAGGAAATTGGATGCGCTCAGAGAAAAGAAGGCTGAATACATTTGCACACTGCATTTTTCTGTTTTTTTTCTTAACTCATATATAATTTTCTTTCTACAGAACATTCCAATAAAATGTATTTGTTTGTGTTCATAATGTGAGAAAATGTGGAAAGGTTCTAGAGGTATGAAAGGTATACTTTTGCAAGCCACTGTACATTAGTGTGATTGGTGGTGCATGTGTGCACGTGTTTGTGTTTGTGTGTGTGTGTGTGTGTGTGTGTGTGTGTGTGTGTGTGTGTGTGTGTGTGTGTGTGTGTGTGTG
>JAOTRA010094485.1:0-11649 GCA_026260255.1 Pseudolaguvia tuberculata
ACTTCACAATCACAAAACTATTCTCTTCTAAGCCGATACAAATTCTGTGGATCTGTACAAGGTTATTTATAGGATTTTTTATGGGAGGAGATATAAACATTTCTGAATTCTTATAAACTGGTTTCTTTGTTAATACTTTGTATTTGTGTAACTTTAGTTCTTCCCACAGGGTTTAATGATTTGCTTAATGTATTTCTTTAAAGTCCCATGTGAAAATAGGATTTTAATACATAGGTTCTGTTACCTTTTAAATAATAAAACTTAAAAAATGTTGTGTTTATTTCTTTTTTGTGTTGTTTTTTAAATAAATGTTTTGTAGCTTATTATGGGATGTACATATAGCTATGCACTAATTTACACTATTTAAAGTCAGTATCATTGATGTTTTATTGAGTTTCTAGCCAAATTTTTATCAAAATCACAAATGAATTAGTGTACAGTATTACCTATTTCTATAAAGTCTTCTATGTTGCTAATATAATAACTGATATATGTTTGTTTAGCAAACGCACCTAATATGCTTATTTAAACAATATAAAATATATTATGTGTTCTGTGGAAAACAGTGTTCTCAATTCCCACAGATTAATTTGGTTATACTTGGGTGTTTCTGTAAATTTGGTTTAGGCCACAGGGCTCAACGATTAACTTAATGTTTAAAATGCATTAGACTGAACATTTCTGGGAATTTGCAAACACGCTTATTCAAACCCGCTGCTCTTACACAACTACACACATTACTTTAATATTACACTCCACACTTTAACTACATGTGAACTTACCCTGATGATAGGAGTCATGACACTTTCATAACACATTTCCTAGTTAGATACTATAGAAAAAATCCCTGAAAGTATAAATTTACATTATTCCAGGTTCCAAACTAATGACCTCAATTCTGTTAACTACCTCATTGATACTCTTTAGTCGGGGTCTATGTTTTTGTGATATTATATTAATCTACTGTATTTGTGTTGCAAATTTACAGTTACAGTTGCAGCATTTAGCAGAAACTCTTGTCCAGAGCGACGTACAAACAGTGCTTAAAGTTACATCATAGAACATTTCAATACTGGTGCAAACAAACATGGATTTTTTTTGTGTGTGTTTGTGTGCAAGATGTTTAATAAAGAGTTTTGCCTTCTCTTAAGAAGTTCATTACACTATTTTAGTGCAAGAACAGAGAAGACCAAGAAGGTGGAAGTCACACAGTGCTGTTGGATCTGTGGGAGTGGGGTGCTATGCGCGGAGTGATTAGTGCTTGGAGGTTGAATGGTGCAGTGTTGTTCTTGGCTTTGTAGGCAAGTATCAGTGTTTTGAATCTGATGTGTGCAGCTACTGGAAGCCAGTGGAGGAAGCGCAGTAGTGGTTCCTACGTCTGCACCGTATTTAATGTCTGATTGTAGCACCAATGTCCCAGAGAAACAAGGTCTCATTTTCACTGTATATATATTGCTCTGTCATATATAAACTGTAATCCCGAATAAGTTGACAAAACTCAAAAAATTTGAGGTAATCAGTAACGTCAAATTTTTCAAGTAATGAAAATGACAATTTTATGTAAGCAGAAACATCCAGTTTTAAGTTTGTTGTATTCATGCAAAATGCTTTCTTCTTACTTAAAATACCCAAGTTACCCTGCTTATACATTTTGATAGCACTTAACTTCATTTGTTTAATTTCTCCCAACTGTAAATACTTACTCACCCAGTTTATACACTTATATACCAAATTATACATCTGTAAACACTATTAATGTATGAAAATGCATCTGTAATTTCAAGCAAACACACATGACCATTTCTGACATTCATTCATTCATCTTCTTACCCGTTTATTCCCGTATTCAGGGTCACGGAGGTCTGCTGTGCCTATCCCAGCACACATAGGGCGAGAGGCAGGGGGTACACCCTGGAAGGGTTGCCAGTCCATCTCAGGGCAACACATAGACAAACAACCATTCACACACACATTCCCTCCTATGGACAATTTACAATCACCCATCCACCTCATCTACATGTTTTTGGACTGTGGGAGGAAACCGGAGCACCCGGAGGAAACCCACACAGGGAGAACATGCAAACTCCGCACAGAAAGATCCCGGCCCGGGATTCGAAACCTGTGCTATCCACTACGCCACCGTGCCGCCCCATTTCTGACATTTATTTTTTATTTATTTTTAAACAGAAATGTCCAACAGGTAATACTGTATTTATACTGTGTTTTATTTGATATAATATATTAATGTTGTCTTTATACGATGTTTTATTTGATATAGTAAATGAATACCATTTGCACTTCCGGTCTTTTATCTCACTTGAAACCTATAATAAACAAAAAACAACACAAAAACCATGTGACTGCCAACAACAAGGTTTTTTCCATGCTGTATATAAAATATAGATACACTGACAAAAACTTTATTTGACTCGATACAAAGAGTATTAGCATGCAGTATTGTAACGAAGTTATAAAAATAATTAAATTCATGCATAAATTGGGACAATTATGAATAGTAAACTGGACATTGGCTGTTGAACCACTCTTTGAGCACATGATGATGTGGGGGCGGAGCTAATGCCAGCAGCAGCCTTTCTGTCTCTACCTGTTGACTTTTTCATGCAACATCAACAATGTATTCTGATCAGCCTTTTGGCCATGTTGTCCCAGTATGTTTCAGGCCCAGTAAACACCTTGTGACCACCCTGATCTCTTTGTGAATTATTTCAGCAAACACACTGTCACATGTTGTGTATTGTTGATGAATGGTTTAGGTGACTATCACACTAGTAACATGCACTTTCTGTCACTTTCTGTGATTTATGCCCCCCTTGTCAAGTCTGAAGGAGAAGTTTGGGACCAAATGGTTTTGATTTATAGATGATGTTTATCCAGACTGGCCGGCGTGTGATTCTATGTTGAGGAAGTATATGTGCTGCCATATGGTGTGATAAAGGTGTATGTGATGACAATACCATTTTGTAGGAATGCACCGGATGCTTTAAAGAAAACACATTTGCATGGAAATCTTCCTGAAGCATTGGGGGTATGTTAATGATGTATAGGCCATGGCTGGTTTGATGCCCAAATAAGGGGGGCTGTTGTTTCCTGGTCAGTTGATTTATCGAAGGTGTCACTTCTGACAGGTTGGTGTGTATCGACATGTTGAGGCATGTGTTTGTGTATAGGCCATACCTGTCACGCCCTACCCCTACCTCATCACTAACCACCATCACCTGCTGATTTGGGATGCGATCAATCAGCCAGGTGATGGTGTGTTATTTAAGGTGAGCGCCATCCCTACAAGGGCGCGGATTATTATGTTTGCACTGTGTATGTTTGGAATTGCAATCGTCTGCTCAGAGAACCTATGTTCGAGTCCCTGTCAGATCTCAGAATCGGTCTATGTTCGCGTCTCAGAAAGTTAAGTATAATATTCCTTAGAGCAGCGTTGCTGCGGGGTTTTGTTTACGTTTCTATAAAGAGTGATATTTTGGCTACTTACCCTTAAATATACGTGTGTTTCCCGAAATCTGACTCCTGTTGACATTTGCACTTCTAAACGCGTAACAGAATAATCCGCCCAAAAAAAACATGGAGTCAGCGGAACACGCTTGGGTAGCACCCACCCGCGAGAAAATGTTTTGTTTTGGTTGTTCGGCTGTGCCGAGCGCGCATGTCACTCCGCAAGCTCCGCCCCCAACGGCACCGGCTGAGGTTCCTTACGTCAGGCTACCAGATAGGTGTGATGGGGCAACGAAGTTCTTCGATGAGTTTATTTTTCAATGTAAAAACTTTCGCACTTTTCCCGAAGAGTTTGTTTCTCCAGACCGGAAGAGTGCTTTCGTTATTTTGTTGCTCACTGGGAAAGCCCTAACTTGGGGTGCCACCATGTATGAACTATTCCCGCAAGTCAGCAAGGAAGTTGACTTTTTATTTTCGTTAATGACTGAGGTTTTTGGCAGTCCCCAGGAGATGGAGCCTATGCGCCACTTGGACCACGCCCATTCAGCACAACCCCAGGAAGGACCAATTAAGGCAAGTGAACCTCTTTCAAGCTCCAAGGAGGTCGCGGCGCTCCCACCAAGCTCCAAGGAGGTCGCGGCGCTCCCACCAAGCTCCGAGGAGTTTGCTGCGCTCCCACCAAGCTCCGAGGAGTTTGCTGCGCTCCCACCAGGCTCAGAGGAGGTCGCGGTGCTCCACCCTCGTTCTGTTCCTGTCGAGGAGGCCAGGAGGCCTTGTCCTGTTCTTGTCGAGGAGGCCAGGGGGTCTCATTCTGTTCCTGTCGATAAGGCCAAGGGGCCTCGTTCTGTTCTTGTCGAGGAGGCCAGGGGGCCTTGTTCTGTTCCTGTCAAGGAGGCCAGGGGGCCTTGTTCTGTTCCTGTTGAGGAGACCAGGGGGCCTCGTTCAGTTCCTGTCACGGAGGCCAGTGGGCCTCTTTCTGCTCCCATGGAGGCCTGGAAGCCATGTCCTGACCCTGCTTTTCCGGAATTAAGGACTGTGCATGGACCGGACCCCCTCATGTTCATCCTGTGTGACAAGAGTTGAGTACTTTGTTTTTCTTTGTACATTATTTTCTCAGCAGTTTCCCAGAAGTTGTTTAATTTTCTATTTGTTCTGTTTAGAGCCTCGGCCCTCAATGTTGTGGACTTTTGTTTTATTGTCATGTCCTTGCTCTGTCCCAGGTCTACCTTGGTTTTCGCGTTCTCCATCCAGGTTTTTTCTCGTGTCCTCGCTCTCTGCCCACGTTCTGTGTCCTCGCTCTCTGCCCACATTCTGTGTCCTCGCTCTCTGCCCTCGTTCTGTGTCCTTGTTCTGTGTCCTCACTCTCTGCCTTCGTGCTGTACCCTTCGCTCTCTGCCCTCGTCCTGTGTACTTGTTCCCTGCCCTCGTCCTGTCCTCGTTCTCTACCCTAGTCCTGTGTCCTCGTTTCATCAAGGATATTTCATCATTATTAATGTGGTTTCACAAGTTTTAATTAAAAATGTTTTCTTATGTCTTTCAGAAGGACTATCAAATCTTGTAAACAGATTTGGCACTTCTGTGTGTAAATGTCGTAAAGACAAGAAGCGGTAATGTAGCGAGGCCTGACCATGTCAAACGTAAGGCCAATATAGTTTCTCGGGCCCAGGTTCATGCTGAGGAGTTTAAGGCTAATAATTTTATACCTCAGACACCATAGCAGAAAAGACCAAGAAAGGGGAGAGCATCGTCAGGTGTGTGCGTGTGTGTGTGCGTCTGTGTGTGCGTCTGTGTGTGTGTCTGTGTGTGTGTGCCTGTGTGCGTGCTTGTGTGTGATTATTTATATGTTAAAATGATTTAGATTTAACTTTTCTCCTTAATCCGTACATGCTAACTTTTTTTTTCTTCTCCAACCAGTACTGCTCGTAAACGACAACGTTGTTCCTGATATCAACGATGTTCAGAACTGGAGTGACGACCTGTTTGAATTGTGGGACGTGTGTGTATTTACCCCGGAATCTGAACAATCACAATGGGGTGTAGATCCTAAAGAAACACAGCAAAGCGTGTCCAGATCAGACTCTGACCTACCTTCAAATCAGGAGGCCTACAAGCAACAAGTACAGCCTGTTTTAGACAATCAGTTCATTGCTGATCTGATACAGTCTGGATTTAAATCCATCGACAGGAGGTTTACAGTTTTTGAGGAACGACTTGATGCTTGGACATTTTGGGGAACAAGTATGATGAACGTCACCAAACTTTGACCGCAGTACAACAACAACACGGTATTTAGATCAAACAAGTGTTAGCAACACAGCGTCTGCAAGGTGGTGTTAATCGCCAAATAACACGTGACCAAGGACTGACAACAGAGTTGTTAAAACATGTCTATGTATCGTTTTTTCATTAGCTGTTGTGTTGTATTAGGTTTTTTGTTTTTTGTTTGTTTGTTTTGGGGTTTTTGCTTTTTAATTTTTAAGTTGTATTATTTTTTGTAATTATATTAAGTGCATGCGTGTGGTTTAAATAAAACAATCTGATTTAAAATGGCAAAACGTTGTCGGGAGCCAGACGATTGTGGTCAGGGGGCATCAGCTAGGTTTAGACTAAATGATGACGGTGCATCCTGTCTTGAACAATGCAGTACTACACAAACCCTGGTCTATTTAATTAAGACTATGGAGGAGTTTAATAGAACTGAATCAACAACAGATACACTGCTAGACTTGTTAAACACCATGAGATCAATGTCTGATGAACAATTAGACTCTAATACAGGTTTTGTAAACACCAGACATACAGATGTGGTGCCAGAGCCGTCTCTAGAATCAAATTCTAATTATGAACAATTAGCAATCCCTCAACAGTCATGTGGGGGAGCAGACACCCTGCCATACCGCACACTAAACCTATCTGACCCTTGCATGGGTCTCACACAAGCTGAAATAGAAGTTCTTGTAAGAGATGGTGGCGATATGGCTAGGTACACTGCGATTCCACAAAATCGGTTCAATGATTTGGAAATACATAGGATTCTAAATCTGAGGGAGATATCCTCTACAGATCTAGTAGCCTACACTGAATTTTTACACAACACGCTTTCTGAAATAGTGTCGTTTTCCAGGCTTGTAGGTGGTGATGGCAGTTTAATCAGTATAACGCTAAGGGGTCAGAGTTTGACAAATGATGTTAACACGGTTTTGTCAGCTAATGATGATCAGGGTCTAGACCGGTTCATAAACCAGCTTGAAAAAATAATGCAAAGCAATCATGATGTTCAGTTTGATGAGAGATTGGATTTGAGTGTCGATAGCGAGAAGTAAACGTGGCGGTGGTTATCGTAGGTTGCGTGATTTTGCCCATAATGAAGTGATAGGTAAAAACAGGCTTAATCTTTTCTGTCCTGTGAACAGCTGAAACAATCTTTGTTTTGCAATCTGTTTAGCAGGCTTTCTAAACCCGCAGAAACCGTACAAAGAATAAAGTCTATAGCCTCGTCATTGCAGAAGTCAGCCGGCTTTACTGATCAGCACAAAGTGAAGTATTGTTTTCCAAGACATACTGAGCATGCTTACAAACCCTTTCTCATTGGATTTCTGGCTTTCGACCTTTGGACCGTTTAACGTTAACCCTTTTGAACTCTGTCTTGGATTTGTTTGCTGTTGGCTCTCTGCTTTGGATAATAAACTACTGTCAAAGTCAAACTACTGCTGTATATCTGCATTCATGGACTCAGCTAACCACACGGCGTCACTGGCGTCACAAAACCGTCTCCAGGTCTGCAGCACGCACAGTGTGATGTGACTAAATATTGCCCCAAGTGTAATAGACGTTACCACGTGAGCAGTACTAATCAAAAGCCCCACAAGTGTCCTTCTGATCGTTGTGTCCATTGTGGCGAGAGTCTTGTGGTTGGTGGAGTGCATCAGTGTTTCATTCAACCGGTCAAGCGTGAAAAACCTAATGACAAGTATATTTTTTATGACTTTGAAACGCGTTATGAAGGCTCCAAATATATTGCGAATTTTGTGTGTGCTATCACATATGCCGGTGAAGAATTTGTGGCAGAGGGGCCAGATTGTGCACATCGGCTCATTAAAAAATTCAGACACCGTCGCTATCGTAATTACACCTGGGTTACGCATAATGCTTCCGAATTTGACAACTACATATTATTGGAACATTTCACTAAGATGAGGATCGCTCCTAAAATTACAATGCAAGGATATCGTCTAATATTAATGTATGATGAAGTGTTCAAGCAGAGATTTATCGACAGCTATTCGATCATACCTATGAATCTAGCCAACACACTATCAGTCTTCAATCTGATCAACACTCAGAAGGGTATTTCCCGCATAATTTTAATCGTAAACAGAATGATTCGTATGTTGGCCCATACCCCTCAAAGATTTTTTGGGTATGCTAACATGTCATATAACATATAACAAAGATAGAACCGTGTTTGATCACTGGTATAGTACTGTCTCAGGCAATGTGTTTGATTTTCAAAAAGAACTAGCAATGTACGGTAAAAATGACGTTGTCTTGCTAAGAGATGTATGTATGAAATACCGGGCCGAATTTATTCTGTGCACAGGTTTAGACCCGTTCATTTACACTACACTGGCTGCTACTTGTGTAACTTGTATAAGACACACTACCTCCCAAAAGACACGTAACAACGCATACATTATTCAGCACAAAACATACTCAAACACTTCGATTGAATGGCTTGAATATGTTGCAAAATCCCGACGTCTAGACGTTCAGCATGCGCTAAATCATGTGAGGAGTCGTTTGGGGAATACTATGTGGACGGGTTTTATGAAGGAAACATCATAAAAAAGGCATTTGAATTTTTAGGTTTTTTTCACGGATGCGATCGTTGTTACAACCTTAACGATTTAAATCCTTTATTGAAAGTCCCCTATGGTATTCTCAGACGACAGGTAGATGATAAGGTTGAAATTTTGGAGCGTGCGTACGGTTTGGAGGTTGAGTGGATTTGGAAGTGTGACTGGTCCCGTGATAAACAATCAGATGATGGTTTGATTGCGTTTATGACCAAGTACAAACATCCTGAAAGATTGAGACCACGGGATGCTTTATGTGGAGGTAGAACTAACGCGTTCAAGTTGTACCATGAGGTGTCGGAAGGAGAGGTCATAAGGTATTCGGATTTTACTAGTATTGCCAGGCAACAAAGTCTTTCCCTATCGTCCACCCCCAAATAATCTTCAAAGATTTTGAACAACAGAACCAGATATTGCCGTGCATGCACACAGATCAGGAAAGGGCCATTCATGGTTGTTGGGTAAGCATCGAACTCCTAAAAGCTATAGAGAAAGGATATGTTGTGATAAATGTAGACGAGGTCTGGCATTTTACCCAGCGATCAGAAAAGCTGTTCTGCGACTATGTGAAAACGTTTTTACAATTTAAACAGGAGAGTTCAGGGTTTCCAAAAGATGTGATGACCGATGCTGACAAAGAATCTTATATCAGAGATTACTTTGAGAAAGAAGGGATCCAACTGAATGGACAAGATCGAGCTGAACCCGCATGTAGGTCTATAATGAAATTAGTCTTGAATTCATTTTGGGGACGCTTATATCTCAGGGCGGGTCTGCCTGCGACCGAAATACTTACAGAACCCGAGCAATTTGGAAGTCGCATTTTTGGTTCCCGAGCATGACATCAGACATTTCTCATTTGTGCCTGACACTGTGGCGATCGTTCAGTGGTCTTACGCAGATGGGAAATCTGCCCAGACACGCGACATCAACTTCTTTATCGGCGCTTTTACAACAGCCCATGCTCGTTTAGAACTATACGATCTCATGGATACGCTGGGGGATAGGCTCCTTTATTGCAATATGGGTAGTGTCGTCTATACTACAAAAGATGCCTAATACGAACCACCACTAGGTCCGTATTTAGGCGATCTTACCGATGAGGTAGGACCAGGTGATTACATTATTCATTTTTGTACTTCTGGGCCAAAGAGCTACGGTTTTGTTACAGTTAAGGGTAAGGTGTGTATGAAAGCAAAGGGCATAACTCTTAACGCTGTGAACTCTGAACTCATCACAATAGACTCGCTGATCGGACTTGTAAACTGATATGTGATCGGACGGGATTATATCCTTGTGCAGAATGACACTATTGTAAGGAACAAAAAAAACCTGACATTAGACAACAAGTCATTTGTAAAAAAAAATTCTGAGTCGTATGCGACAAACGCGTATTACTCCCTGACTTTACCACACTTCCATATGGCTTCTAACGTTTTTGGTTTGGTGGTACAAGACATAGAGCCATTTGACCAGAGATTTCATTGTCCGTTTTCAATGGTTGTATCAGGCCTTAGCAATAGCAGCAAAACATTCTTTGTAAAAATGTTGTTACAAAATGCTGGAATGTTGATTTCTAAAAGAATTAACAATATTGTTTATATTTATTCTGTATGGCAACCTTTGTATCATGATTTGTTGAAGATATGACATTCAATTTATTCAAGGAATACCACAAACTTTGGATGATGATGTTTTGTTTCCTATCAATAAGACATCTTTGATTGTAGTGGATGATTTTATGCAGAAGGCATCCAGTAACAAGGAGATTGAAAAACTTTTCACGGTTTATGGACATCATAAGAATTTAAATGTTACCTACATTCTGCAGAATTATTTTTTTTTAGGGTAAATCCAGCAGAACAATCAGCCTCAACACAAACTATCTTATTCTCTCCAAGAATTTTAGAGATGCTGCGCAAATTGGTATTTTAGATAAACAGATGTTTCAGAATAATTTTAAAAAATTTATGGAGTGTTACGAAGACGCGACCCGCAACCGTTACCGCACCTTATGATAGACTATAAAGCAAAGACCCCTGATCAGCGTCGTCTCAGAACCGATTTACTTTCACACCATCCGGTTGAATACCTCCAGAAAAAAAAAAAAAGATATATAGCCGGTATAAAGATGTCCGCAAGACTTTTAAGAAATCACTCGCTTTTAAAACTGTTACTAAAAGCGACACCCAAACAAAGACGTGTTATTTTACAGACAGTCACAGACGAGCTCATTTTATGTTTGTGTGAATTGGCTCTGAATGTTCTCCATGGTAATATCCCGCTGACACATCAACAGCATCGGAAGCTGAAAAGAAGGAAAACTGAAATCAAATTCGTTGCTGATAAGAAAGTCGGCGTCAAAAGAAAAAGACAGTTGATTAATCAACACGGTGGGTTTCTGCTACCTCTTTTAAGCGTTGCTGTCTCCTTTATAACCAGTTTGATTTCATCAAATATAAAATGACGGGTTTGGAACACGCCGAAAAAATGTACCTTGTTCCTCAGAGACAGATGGACAAGCTAAAAACAAGCAACCCCCATGAATCTATTCATCAGGTTGTAGAGGACAATCTTGATATGTCTATTAGATCGATTTTACAGAGAAGCGATCTGTAACCGAATGAAAAGGAAAAATGTACACGTTGGTATTGCAAAGATTCTTAACGTTAACTAAACTAAAAGACAGAGAGACTAGTGCATTAACATTATCGCTTCTGTCAACCAAACATTTCGATAAAGACAAACCATCAGCGACTTCAACACCGGAAGATGTTTTAAAGAACGTTCCCCAGAGGAATACGAAAAATGTTTGCTCCATTTCAGATAAAATATCTAAATCCAAAGATGTCGCTTCTTGGACAGAGTCGGGTGAGTTAGTGTTTAGAGGTAAAACCGTCCCCGGTTCACACATGCTTGATTTAGTTAAAAGTGTCACAGCACCACAAAAGATTTTGGATGAGCGGAGATTTGTCGGATGGTACGAGTTTCTGGAAACATTTGCAGATTTAACACAATCAACCCCGCCAATAACAGTGACTTCTTAAAAAGTTAATAAACAGAGGGTAGTCTCAAGTGGCCGTGCTAAGCAATCTAATTACCCTGAAGACGGAACATTCAAATCACCCACTCTTGATCATAGCATGAGGTTGAGTTTTTAATATCCTAATATTTATATTTTTTATTTTTTTATACAGTCTTGATTTTATTTTATCGGCTATTGTCAATGTTGTCTATATTGTTGTATACATAGGTGTGTGTATGTGTGTGTGTGTGTGTGTGTGTGTGTGTGTGTGTGTGTGTGTGTGTGTGTGTGTGTGTGTGTGTG
>JAOTRA010094494.1:0-11649 GCA_026260255.1 Pseudolaguvia tuberculata
GATGTAGCGGACAGGGTAGTGTGGAGAAGAATGATCCGCTGTGGCGACCCCTAACGGGAGCAGCCGAAAGAAGAAGAAGACATATGCTAATTGTTTGAAGATCTAAATCATTTAAATCATGATCACATAGTACTTTTTCAAGGTTGTCCAGAGATGTAGAGTGGACCACCTGCCTTTCCAGAATAGATTTTATCTTTGTATGAGGCAAGAGTAGAAAAGGATACCTTTTTTCAAATAGAAGCATGTTGAATATGGCATATGGCCATAAACAAACTACAGAAGTTCTTCTGGTGCCATTGTTTTCTGACATTGGCAGGAGAGTCGATTGGTGAACGACAGACAGCCAGCAGCAAATCCTACTGAACGGGAAACAGACGACGGGTTCTCTAGCCGGCCTCAACCTAGGACAGGATCTGGGCGGCTAAGCAGAGGTGGGCAGCGTGGAGGTGGTCACCGCCCCGAGAGAAGAGAATCACGAGAAGGAGATGGAGGAGGAGGAGAAGGGTTTTCCCATAATGAACGTTCCCGAGGACGGTGGGGAGGAAGAGGAGGAGGAAGAGGAAGCATGCAGATGCAGCAGCAGCAGCAGCAAGGGGGTTCTGGGGTAGACCGAAAATCAAAGGTAAATATGTTTTTCCAGTCTGTTCTTATTTTAAAGGTAGACACAACAAATTTGTTGAGATTTAAGATCTACTAGGTTTACAATTAAATTCTATTATCTTAACATTTTTGTAAGTTGTTTATAGTGTCTACCATGACTGCTAATGTGACAGTAAAATTCAATTAACACCCAAACTGTTAAATACCCATATATTATTATCAAAATGTCAGCTAGCGATTTTAATCCATTTGTCTTTGCTCAGGAATGGGAAGAAAAAAGAAGGCAAAACATTGAGAAGATGAATGAGGAGATGGAGAAGATTGCAGAATATGAGAGGGGTCAAAGGGTCAGTGGTCCGAAGCTTTATCTCTTAGTGCTATTTAATAAAATAATTTTTAGCTTAAATTATCATGTTTTATTAAGGCGGATGGTGACAAGAACCCCATTAGGAACTTTTTAGATGATCCGCGGCGCAGCGGACCAATTCCTGACACAGATCGCAAAGAAGGGAGCCGCAGACATGCCCGCAACTGGGGTGGATCAGATTTTGAAAATGTTAAGACTGGAGCTGAAACAGAGAAAGAATGGACGGTTGGGAATTTACATTTACTAAAGAAATTGTAATTTTAACTGTTGTTTACTGTAAGGAACGTTAGTGAATAAATCATGTCTCAGTATTTCTTTACTTGTTTCTAAACTATTCTCTCTCTTCCATTCTCTGTATCTTCCTTAAAGAATCGGAGGCCTAGTGGAAAAGGCTCTGTGGATATGACTTTGTCAATGACTGGCAGAGAACGTGCTGAATATCTGCGCTGGAAAATGGAGCGTGCTCAGATAGATGAAGAGCGATTGGCTCGTCATCGTAATGCCACTGGTCAATGGAGACGAGAGTGGGATGCCCAGAAAACAGACACAATGTAAGAGTATACAGTAACGTTGTTTTTTCACACTGAATTGTTAATGAAACATTTGTTAATTGGCATAATGGAGAACAGAACAGCAGCAAGATTTCCCCTGTTTTATGCCGAAACAAGAACAATGTATTTTTAACAATATTTTTTGACTAATTGTCAAGAAAAGTATTTTGATGTGGTGAACCAGGTAAAAATGCTAGATGATGCTATCCTTTTAAAGAATCACAACCTGATTTGCATTTGCATTTGTTGGGACAACATACCCTGTTTTTTAATAGTCATGTCATGTACTCTTGGTGACCCTGCATTACTTTCAAAGGTTTACAGAAGACCCTGCGATACATGGAGAAGCCAGTTCAGAACCAAGCAGCCGAAAAGGCAAGTTGCTCATTTCCACACACCACAAACACCCCTTCAAATTTAAAAAGCAGACTGTCAAGGCAAAAACGTATGCCATAAAAAGATTTGCGGTATATTGAATCACTTAGAATGTCCATTGGCCCTTAAAGTTTTTTAGCTGTGACATTCTTTGATGTTTTCTTTCAGCAGATAGTGGGCGCAGTGTTCGTACACAGCGCAGTGGGTTTAAAGGTCAGCTTGTGGCATGGGACATGTCTGTATGGCATGTGTCTTTGTTACCCTGTTTGCAATAATTTCACATGTTTGTTATTAGAGTATTTTTCAAGTTACTGTTAAGTATGGCCATGTTACATATGGCCCTGCTTTGCTAATTACCCTGCATTTTGTCACCCCATGTCAAGTCAAGGCCACATTTGCATGTTTTTCCTCATTATTTATTCAGATTTAGATCATTGTGGAGAAAGATGTTCATGATGCTTGGGGAGGGGGGCATCTGCCGCATTAAACCAGTCTGTGGTGTTCTCTGCTTGTTTACTGTGTGTAATTGCTTTCAAGAAATTCATCTACATTCATATAGTTCATATATAAACTGCTTTATGTCAACTTTTTCCTCAGATATTTACATACCTTTTTCTTTCTCACAGATGATAACCGAAAACCTCCTAAGGCACCAACATTTGGAGATTTCTTAGGGCAGGGCAAACATAGAAGCACGGGCCATGGGGGCAGAGGAAGAAAAGAGGGTCGAGGACAAGGAAAGAATTACAGGTAGAAATATTCTTCCCTTTATTAATGAAAGCAATCACTGAATATCAATTGGACAGCCTGCACTGTAAGCTGTGATTCCTTCTTTGATTAAAAAAAAAATTAACATGGCTGCGCATCATTAAGTTATTTTATTAAAAAAATAGGCCAGTGTGTCTTCAGCCTTTTGTTGCAACCAAATAGGAAACAAACAAGCAACTGTAATGTTTATAATGGTTTTCTGTGAGCAAACTAAGTTTGCATATTAAATTCAGCCAAATACAAAATGTCCAGAAAGACTGCAATGTGACCTAAATTGTGTTATCATGGCTATTTGACACAATTTTCACAAATCTAAGTATGTGTTTATAAATCATTTTTGGTGTATGTTTTTGACAGTGTGAAACAAATGCAAAGTACTATTGAATAAACATTTTGTTCATTTGTTCACAAGCATGCATGATAATCGGTGGGAAGCAGAGAAAGAGGAGGAAAAAGGAAAAAAGGAGGAACAGGAAAAAGAAAAAGCGAATAAAGAGGATAAGCCGATCACTCAAAAAGAAAAGGTTTTTTTTTATTGCTTTCCACTTTTTTCATCTAGGTGGTGTCGATGATGGACATTTAAATGAACAACTATGCATTTCCTGTTGCTTCTCTTGGCTAGAAACAGGTTGCTGTTGCTATAGAAAAAAGGGTTGCTGAAGAGGAAGATGATGAGTGGGAGGATGCCAGTGATGGAGATGAAGTAGAACATGAAGAGCTGGAGGAGTATGAAGATAAAGAAGAGCCTAAACCCATTAAGAAAAGTCCAAGCTCTCCTGCTGCATCTAGTCCTAGTCCTAAGGAACAGAGGACACCTAGACCCAAAGTGCAAATTCCCTGTTCTCCACAAGAGTCTCTCTCTACCCCAGAGGGTGTGAAGCCTGTCAGTCCCTTTTCACCTCTGGATGGGCACAAGCCTGTATCAGACTGGGGCGAGGAAATGGAGCTGCTCTCTCCTAAAAGCAGCTTGGGTGAGAGTCCCCTGAGGCCCAGCAGCAGCGAAAGCAGCCCGGCTCCGAACAAGAGCCAGGAGGAGGAGAAGCAGACTGATGCTGCCACAAACCCACCCGAGCAGTCCAATAAACAGCATGAAATCTTGCCTGGTAGTAACACATTCATGCGACTTGTGCATTGAACTCAAGTCAGCAATGCTTTTGTCATATTCTTTGAAGAAAAATCTATTTAAAACATTTACATAAAATTACAGGCCAGTGTCCCATTCCTATGATTTAAATATGATGGAGATTTTTAACATGTCTGCAGGCTGGTATGACTATTTTTGTTTGTTTAATTACATTTTTTTGTAAAACCACTAAGGTAGTATTTGGTAGTGTTGAGTAATCATATATGTGTATTTCCTTTTAATTGTATTGGAAATACAATATTGTGCCATTTTTGTCGTAATTGTAAGTGACATGCAATCAGTTCTGTAATACATGTGCAGATACAAATGAAGCTGTACACTCCTCTATTAATCCATAATTTACACATATAACACATCAAAAAAGAATGATAGAAAAAGAGCAAATGTCAATTAATCTTAATGAGAAAAAGTCCATCTTAAATATATTTTTTACCCCCAAAACATACGGTCTGTCTTTTCTATACTTTCATTTGTTTAGTCGATTCTTTTGTGTTAGACATTTTCACTTGGCTGTTAAGAGTCTTTTCATGTACATATAATACATTCAATTTATTTTGCTTGTAGAAGTAGAGCCAGCTGCTCCTGCAGTTCTGGAGGAATCTCATCATGATGATCCAACGTCTAACAACAATAAGTCCACAGAATCTGCTGAGGATTCCATCACACAGAGGGGTAAATTTAATTTATAAAACAGGTCAGGTTGGTCGAACTGATCTTCAAGAATTCATAATATTTTTGCTAACCTGGTTCAATTTATTTAATCAGAGATGGAAGAATCTGTAGAGCTGGCTTTGAATGAGTCTAGTGGTGAAAGTGCGGTTCTAACTGAGACCACGGATCAGCCATGCTCAGGTGCTATTCTTATTACAGACTTTAAAACAGTGTTTTTTTGCAAGGGCTCCCTCACTTCAGTTAACATCTGAGCATGTGCCAGCGCCCTGCCGTGTCCTGTCTCACACATTCTTTCACCCCTTCTAGCACAACCTGTCTCTATACTCACCTCTCTTTTGTCCATCTGTCTTGTAATTTGCCATTTGCTTCTATGCTTGTTTCTTAAATGACAAATACAAATGTCATCCTGCTCTGGGACTCTCTGTTGATGTCTAAAACTTCACACTGGCTGTCAGACTCCTCAAGAACCCTGCTAACATCTCAGCTTTCTGGACTTCATTTTGTCCATTGCACTGCTTTTTTGTTCTGATGGGTTGCTTAAAGACATATTACGCACATCTGCTAAAGCAGATTATTTCTTTATCTACTCTATAAAAATAATATGAACTGTTTGTTTATAAGGAAGATGCCATTTTGTTCGATTATAATCTGATCTGATTCTCATCCTT
Organism: Pseudolaguvia tuberculata; assembly: GCA_026260255.1. Classification (NCBI taxonomy): domain Eukaryota; kingdom Metazoa; phylum Chordata; class Actinopteri; order Siluriformes; family Sisoridae; genus Pseudolaguvia; species Pseudolaguvia tuberculata. The sequence continues at coordinate 5,146 of JAOTRA010094494.1, forward strand.
CTGCATCTCATTTGATTATATGGTATCATTAACATATGATGGTTGAATTTGTTGCTTTGCCAGAGCTGCTTGGTTGTCAGGCAGCATGTAGCTTAGACAAATTCTATTTCTAACCTCCAGCAACAATTGTATCTAGAATCGATAGAGATAAATCTGTTTACCAATTGTGTTAGCTTGGTAGATTGAAGTCCAGATGTCCTCTCAACAAATGGATATTATGACAAAAATGTTTAGAAAATAATGAAAATATTTTGTTTTTGCCTATTTACAAAATACTTTCAGGTCTGTAGCAAATAAATTGGATTCAAAAGTTTTTATTATTGTTAAAGTAATTATATGATCTATTTGTACCTTTTAATTTGTGATTCTAGAAGGAGAATCATTAAATTAAAAATACTGTGTAAATGAATTTGATTCCACATGTTCTCATTATGCTTGTAAGAGTTTCTTTTTCATTCATTGGAAACTGAATGGATTTGATAAGATACAATTCTTTTTCAAAAGTCTTAAATCTCTGATGAAAAACACCTGACTGCTGGATATAGTGCCATTTTTAGTGGCCAGAATAGTTTTTGTTGACGTTTACTTCATATTTATTTGAAATCCAACTTGATTAGATACATTATCATTAAACCGTCCTTGAATGCACAATTATAAAACAGTTAGTGTAAAGTCAGTGGTCATAATCCTTGTCGTCACCTAACAGTAGGCACTACTGTCATTGGCATTGTGTCAACATGCTGATTAGTTTAATTCATTCTTCGATTTCCCTAAAACCCAATTATTGTCAAGCATTACGCCTGTTTAGGGGAGCAGGAAATTGCAGAAAACCTCTAATTATTGCTAAAAAGCCTTTCTGTGGAAAGTGAGATGGCTTCTCAAGCCGATAGCTGGTAATGGAAACCTTGGAAACACAGAATAATGTCTATGGTCTTTGGGGCATTTTATGTGATCAAGGCAATTACAGTATTTCTCCAATTGTGGATTCATAGTGTTAGTGTTGTTTACTATGAGAGTTACTTACTATCAAGTCTCTTTTGGGGTAAAAGAATAACTGTGGCAAATCATTTATTGTACTTTAAGCCAATAAACTCCTGGATTTTTAAAAGGGTTCTATCCTAGAAAAAGACCTGCATCTTTAAATTTGCGTTTATTTGTGTTAGACTTTATATCCAAGTTTTCTCCAGAAATACGTGTGAATGGAAAAGCAGTACTAACAGTTTTCTAGTAGTCTTAGTAGGTTTTAGCTTTTAAGTTTCAAGGTTTAAGCTTTTTAAAGTACCATAATGCTTTGCTCTTTCTTTCTGTATTCAGGCTAAAGAGTCACTGCAGTAAGTGGAGCATTAGTGATTTTGCGACAGAGGAAAGAACGGAGCGATGCAAAGGAGTCATCAGTTCCAATGAATATCCCCTGCCTGGAAAATGATGAAGGATATCAGACTCTGACTTCTTTCCAACCCAAAACAACCAATTGTATAGTTTTTTTACTCATGCAAACTATACCACTGCTACATGTGTTTTCAAATCTGACTGCAGTCTACTGAACAGTTTGTGTGACACTGTAAAGGTAATGATCATCTTCAAGCAGGGCAAAAAAAGTAAACATGATTGCGTTCAAAAACAATTTGGAAGCAATTGTACTCTTACTTCTGCTGCTTTTAGTCTTCAAAAATGCATGCTTTGTGTGTTACCTATGCAAACAATCAAACTGGGCATTAGGACCATTACTATATACAAAAATACATATTTAATTGTACTTTTCCTGAAAAGTCTGGTGCTGGACTGTCATGCATTAAAAAAAGTGTATGTACTTCGACCAAAGATAATTCTGAGAAAGTACTTTGTTGATTATTTTGCGTCTGTTAGATGAACAAAACATTTATGCCAACAAATTCTAATTTTTTTTTAAATTATTATTATTTTTTCATTCTTAAATTTTGGAAGTGTTGCACTGGCATAGTGGTTAGCACGGTCGCCTCAACAGGAAGATGCCAAGTTGGGAGTTTGCATGTTCTCCCTGTACTTGCGTGGGTTTCCTCCTATAGTCCAAAAACATGTACATTACGTTGATTGGTGATTCTAAATTACTCATAGGAGTGAATGTGTGTTTTTGTTTGTCTGTGTGGCCCTGCAATGGACTGGTGTCCTGTCCAGGTGGTACCCCTGCCCATGTTTGCTGGAATTGGCTCTAGCAGACCCCAGTGACCCAGAAGTATGGAATAAGGGGGTTAGAAGATGAATGATGACTGTTTATGGAATTTTTACAGCGCAAGCAGTTTGGCTCAGAGGTTGTTTTAGCTGCGCAGGTTTCTACCGTTGAGAAGATTCTAAGTTAATAGATAGTGTACATTCCAAAGCTTCTCACAATGTTTGTCTTCAGAAACCTATATTTCAAAAAGAACTAACAAAAGAAAAACTCCTGCATAAAGACTGAAATTTGCAGCTGTATTGTTAATGTTATTTACTGAATTATGTTTACTTTCTTTTATAGATTTAGCCTTTGTTGGTGTTTCATTTTTATTTTTTCTATGTAAATCATAGATGTTTTGTGTTTACATTAGATTTTTTTTAATAAATGTATATCTTTACCTTAAATTTCCTGCTCAATATTAATACTTTTAAAAGGTTCTATATAAAAAGGAGGGTAACATTGATTTTCCCTCAGATTTACATTTACAACATTTGGCAGACTTCTTATCCAGAGCGACTTACATTTGATCTCTCTTTTACAACTGAGCAATTGTGGTTTAAGGGCCTTACTCAAGGGCCCACGGTGTTTGCTTGGTGGGGTGAGAATTGAACCCTGGTCTCTCTCGTCCAACACCTTAATCACTAGGCCACCTCTTCCCACAATTTTTTTTTAATGTTACTATTTCTTCTATAAAACCGGAATTGCAGCAAAATTCTTAGATAAGTCTCTAGATACATCTTATGTTGTACCAAAATTGAGATTCCTGTGAGTACCAAGTCGTCTAAAGTAAACAGCATGAGATTTTAGAGAAAGTAAAAATACTTAAAGGTTTATGTATAATCAGTTCTAGTGATGGGGACACAAATAAAGAGATGATGATGATAAACATTATACAAAGCTGTACGAATCAAACAATTTCGGATGTTGATGTTTTTAGTTTTGTTGATAATTATATTTGTGTTCCATGGATGAAAGTGCTACTCTTAACAGAAGTGCTCTGTAAATTGCCAGTATTAGATTTCATTTCACTAAAACAGTTTCCTCCAGTTAATGTCATGAGAACATGCTTCATTCAAATAGCCTTGTTCACTGGAATCGGATAAATGTCTGCTGCGAGGGTTCTAATGAGTCGCGGTTAAGACAGCGTTCCCACCTCCGCTGGCTACATCCGCCACAGGCAACAAATGGGGTATTTTTATTAACATATCATATAAAACGGTATTGATAATAATAATAATAATAATTATAGGCTTGCGTGGGTTTCCTCCGCATACTCCGTCGTCGTCCCCCCAGTTTAAAAACGTACATTAAGTTGATTGGTGATTCTAAATTGCCCATAGGAGTTAATATCAGTGCGTGTGGCTGTCTATGTGTAGCCCTGAGATGGACTGGCGACCTGTCCAGGGTGTACTCCTGCCTTTCGCCCTATGTTCGTTGGGATAGAATGTAGCAGAACACCTGTGACCCCGCAATTAGGTAAGAAGCGGGGTGATAAGATCAATGAATGAAAATATAAATGAATATTTTTCTAAAAGTGTAATGTGTCTTAAAATAAAAAATAGTGAAAGGCGAAACCATTATTCTACGTACTAGAACCAAATATTTTCCTTTGTTTTAATATATTTTTCATTTACCTTCTAACCCTGTGGTCGTGTGTGTGGCCTTGCGATGGACTGGCGACGTGTCGAGAATGTACCCCTACCTCTCGCCTCATGTACGCAGTGATAGGCTCCAGCAGACCCACGTGACCCCGATAAAGAATAAGCGGGTTAAAAGATGAATTAATGAATTTTCAGTGGAAGCTAAAATAACGTTTAAAAATCATTCTTTTTTTATCAGCTGAATCAAACAAGTGTTCGATGTTTAATCTATAAGCATAAAAGTAAATTTGTTACTCGTAAATAAGAATATTTTCTAATCAGAGATATAATGTCACAATTATTTAGGATTTTTTTCCCTCCAATGCGGAAAAGGGTTTTCATCGTTATCCCTTAAGCTTTAATTTCTAATCTCAGTTAAATAACTTCTCATTTCTCCATCAACATTCCATCCCGACACCTGGTGTGATTCCAGGGTGAGATTTTTTTTTTTTTTTTACAAAGCCATAAATCATTTATTAATCCTGAATCCGGTATAAGAACAACAAGCCCCCTCTCCCATCCCCTGCCTCTACGCTAAGCCCCGCCCACATTCGGGAGGCAGTGCGCGGGGCTTTACTGCGGGGACGCGCACTTGAGTGATGCTGTAGAGAGCTGAACCCGAACTGTCCCATCCTGAGTACAGAGGCTTGTGAGCAGACTGTCCCAGCTGAACAGGACTCAGATCTCACTGTACAGGGATAGAAGAAGATATTCTGCACCATTATTATTATCTGTTAGCCCACAATGAGTGGAGGCAAAAAAGGCGCAGGTGGAAGGCTAGGCGGGAACGCATCCAGGAGACCGAGTTATCCGGTTGATCCGTGGATAAATCAGGCCAAATCAACCACCAAGATTTGGGTTAAGGTTGCCATGGGCATCGCTTACTTTCTGTGCGTTTCTATCGCCGCCTTCATCTTGGCGATTTACTACGTTTTTTTCTGGACTCCGGACGTGTCCAACTCTACTGACTCGGTACTGACTAATAGACCCGACTGTGGAGGAAACCAGACATCCAATGGGATATAGCTGGACTACCCAGCCAGCATCAGACATCTTTTACTGCATTCACTAAACTTCTGTTTTATGCGCAATTTTACACTGGAATTCATTATAACAGACCTTTCGAACTTTCACTGAAAATATCTGCAAACTTTTCTACCTGGTTATATTTATAAGATTTGGTGTTCTGGTGGTCAACTTGGCAGTCCTATTGACTGTGTAACAAATATATATCATGATTATCTATGCATTCGTTCTTTATTCTATTTACCTGCACAGACCTAGTAAGACAAACATTTTCTTATATATTATTATATTCAGCATAGAAATTGTGCTTTGTAATGTTTCTTGGGAGAAAAAAAACAAGATTGGCTTTATGTATCATTTGCAGCAGATCAATTATATATTTTTTATTCTTGATTGTCATCATGTACATTAATATGTCTGTTATTTCCAAGTCTCTTTGCTGTTCACTTCTACACTTGATGTTTTACTGTCTGTTTTCCATATCCTGCTTTTTTTCTCCTCTAGCTGCTGCCATTTCAACCTTTAATGAAAAAAAAAACACCCCATCAATTCTCTTATCGACTAGCTGAGCTTGTTTTTTTTTTTTTTTTAAATATATTCATTCATTTTGAGTCTTTACTCTGTACAGAACCACGGTGGATCCAACTGTGGTTCACAAGTGCATACAACTACATTTACATATGCTTTCATATTCAGGCTGAAGATTAAACCAAGGACACTGAAGATATGAGACAGCGGTGGTGCACCAGGGGTGAAAACAGTATTTACTGTATTTAATTGGTATGAATAGTATAGACTGCATCTCACCCCAGTAATGGCCTAACTTCTCTCCAATTTATAGCTTTTCTTTATGATGGGGAAAATGGAAAAAAGGTGAAAATGAGTTTACCCTGTCCTGAATTTTATATGTATATTTCCTTGCTATGATTCCTCACCCCATCAGGATGTTACATGGATGGATTTATATTATGTTTAATTGTTTAAATGTTTAATAGTGTTTACTCACTACTTAATAGATTATTTGCCCACATGCCATATGATATTGAAAATAAAGAAGATTTAATGTTTGTAATATTTCAGCTACAGTTACAGTTTGGCATTTGGTAGACGCATTTATCCAGAGTGACATTTTGTTTCTTTTTCATAACTGAGCAATTGTTGGTTAAGGGCCTTGCTCAAGGGCATACAGTGGTTGCTTGATTGAGGTGTGAATCGAACCCCGGTCTTTCTGGTATTAGTCTAACACCTTAACCACTAGTCTACCACTTCCCATAATTTCAATTTCAGAATGTAATACATAATCTTTACACTTCTAGGGGAATTAGTCTAGGTTCCGTATGAGGTACATGCAATTTGTCCTGTAATGGATTCAAACACTGTTCAGGCTGTCATCCATCGTGTGCCCTTAGTTTTCTTGGATATTTTCCAATATAATTGCTACAGGGAATAAATGGATAGACAGACCCTATCTGTCCAAAAGTTGTTAGTCATCATACCAACATACATTAGTGCATCTTCTCCACAAGAAAGCAGTTAATTTTGTTCACTAACACTACATTTACATTTACATTATTTAGCAGACGCTCTTATCCAGAGCGACTTACAAAAGTGCTTTGAGTCTCTACTTACATTCATCAATAATGGTAC
>JAOTRA010094505.1:0-11649 GCA_026260255.1 Pseudolaguvia tuberculata
ACTGATTAAAATGCTGTCTGTAGTGTGGATTTGAGAAACCAATTAAGCCACAAAGGGTTGGTGAGGTCAGGAACAAATGAGAAGCTTCAGCTTAATGGTTTTCAGTGTGGTTCAGTAAGTCAGAACTGTGTATTTGTAATTTGTTGGAAACTGTTTCAGTTTATAAGAACTTATTGTAAGGTATCCCCAAGCCTTTGGACACTTTTTTTGAGTGAATATAGACTTAAGTCACTGTCAGTTAGTATAAACATTACAGAGCTTGAGTGTATATAGCATTCAAATCAAATAAATAGTCCAAACCACGAAACCACAAGATTACTGCCACTACACGGTCTGAAAGCCCTAGAGAGCTATTGCAAGGTACACAAGTATTTATTAGATAATTCCTCTTCAGGCAAGAGCTATATCCTGGTTAGGGATACAGGGGACCAGTTACAGCTTGGATGGGACACATATTGGATAGTATACATAGTCATAATAAAGTTATTTATTCTTTTGGGGTGGTTTTGCACCCCAAAATAAAATTGTAATTGCAAAAAAACAAAAACGTGACTTTAATTTGCTTTTACATTGTGTCTTATTAGTTTCTTCCTTCTTTGTAATGCCCTTATATTTTAGAAGGAAATCTGAGAACATGAAAGAAAGCCCATCTATGATATTAACTTGAGCTATGACATGATATTTTGGTTGGAAATTCAGTAAAAGGGAGAGGAAATCGCTCAATGACACAAACATTATTTATGCTAGAACAGTGTGTGTGTGTGTATGTGTATGTTCATCAAACATTTCCATGTGCAGTCAGAGAGCACTAATCCTAATCAGTTTAATAGAAGATGGGTGAGAGCTGGTTGGAATTTAAAATAGGGGAGCTCTATTGACAGGGGAAAGAGAGGGGGAGAGAGAGAGAGAGGGAGAGAGAGAGAGAGAGAGAGAGAGAGAGAGAGAAAACATAAAGAGAGACTTAAAGTTAAAAAGAACATAAGAAGACATGTATTGTGAAGCTGAAAAAGATTTACAAAAAACTCCAGATTGAGAAATACTCCACCCTAAATTTGTTTTATAGTTAAGCATTTATCAGACGCTCTTGTCGACGTACAAACAGTCTTTTAAAAGGTGGCCTTTACTGAAAAATTATTTTCATGTCTTTTCACTTAACACCATAACACACACATTAAGCTTGACATCGTTCGACTACCTGCAATGAAGCTCTCTTTTATCTCTTCCTTGATAAATAAATTTACTTCTTTAGCCTGTCTAATTCTTTCACTGGCTTATCAGTACAATCGGCTCGGTCAATTTAACATCCAACCCATGTTTTAATGCTAATGCTACTGTCAACACTACAGTGCTTGTCCTAACGCAGATCACTAACTAGCTTCGTTGACTCTAGTCTGACATTTAATGATATAAAAACACACTAACACGTCACATTCATTACCGATCATCTAAAAAAACCATTAATTCAAGTCAGCTTTTGTATACATATTTTATTATTTTTTAAGCAGTTTCTTGAATATTCATTCATTCATTCATTCAGTCATTCATCTTCTGACTTGCTTATTCCCTAAAATGGGGTCACAGGGGTTTGTTGGAGTTTATCCAAGCACACATAAGGAAAAAAACAGGGGTACATACTGGATACGTAAACATTCCATTGCAGGGCACACACAGTTGAACACACACACAGTAAACCCACAGTAGCACGAGGAGAACATGCAAACTCTGCACAGAAATATCCCCAGCCCGTGAATCGAACCCGAGACTTTTTAATTGTTAGGCAACTGTGCTAACCACTACGCCAGCGCATTGCCCAGTTTATATAAATTATATAATTTGAATTCAATTAATACTTTATCGGGGCGGCGCGGTGGCGTAGTGGATAGCACAATCGCCTCACACCAAGAAGGTCCTGGGTTGGAATCCCGGGCTTGGATCTTTCTTTGCGGAGTTTGCATGTTTTCCCCGTGCTTGTGCTGGTTTCCTCCTGGTATTCCGGTTTCCTCCCACAGTTCAAAAACATGCAGATTAGTTCGATTGGTGATTCTAAATTGTCCATAGGCGTGAATGTGTGTGTGAATGGTTGTTTGTCTATGTGTTTCCCTGAGATGGACTGGCACCCATCCAGGGTGTACCCCTGCCTCTCACCCTATGTGTGCTGGGATAGGTGCAGCAGACCCATGTGACCCCGAATTAGGGAATAAGCAGGTAAGAAGTTGAATGAATGAATGAAAGGCTATTTTAAAATTTGAGATGAATATGAAAATATAAACAATTCCCTATTCGGTTTCACGGGGGGATCTGCTGGAGCCTATCTCAGCAAACATAGGGCGATTGGCAGGTGTACACCCTGGACAGGTTGCCAGTCCATCTCAGGGCCACACATAAACAAACAACCATTCACAAACACATTCACTCCTATGGACAATTTAGAATGACCAATCAACCTAATCTACATGTTTTTGGATTGTGGGAGGAAACTCTGAGAAAACACACGAAAGTGCAGGGAGAACATGCAAACTCAGCACAGAAAGGTCCCCGGCCCGGAAATCAAACCCATGACCTTCCTGTAGTGAGGCGACCGTGTTAATCACTAGAGCATTGCGCCATCCAAAGACTATATTTAGACATACAAAATGAAAGTTAAATCATTTTGTCATAAACATATTACTCTTTGTACAGTTTCACACTACATTCTGTTAATTCAATTCAGGACAATTACACAACTAATCTTATATCCTGAATGAAATATTTTTTATGTTGTAAGAAGAGACTTTTTCAATAGCAAGATGCTGACCGATTATGAAGCATTAAATATGTATAGAAAGGACAATATACATTTCCACCTGTGGTATACATGGTTTCGTTTGCCAGGATAATGGAGGAAAAAATAAAAAAACTAAGTGCAGTGTTAGTGTAATTAAACTCTGATTGAACCATTGCTATCAGTGTGTGTGTGTGTGTGTGTGTGTGTGTGTGTGTGTGTGTGTGTGTGTGTGTGTGTGTGTGTGTGTGCATATGTGCGTGCAAAATGTAATTATTTCCTTCACAGAGAGCAGTTTTGCCAAACTGGATTATAATTTTATTATAATTTGCTGTCAATAAAACTTTTTCCTATTTATCATTTATTTCGCTGGACAGAAATGAAAACTAGGTTTGATACCACACCAAGTTGAATGTTACAGTTCTCTTTTGTTCATTTCCATCACTCCACCTTACATTATTTTCTTCAGTATTTTTTATTTTTATCAGATTTAGTTCTATATTAAAATTCTTTTTATAAATAAAAAAGGATGCACCTTGAAATGAAAATGTGTCCAGAAAATACTCCTGTTTGGCATCTTGACCTTTAATTACCATTATGTCCCTGTTTTGCTTTCGTTCTTTACGACTTCATTTTATATAAAGGACATGGGGAAAAATACCAAAAATAAGGCCACCAAGAAAAACAGGGTAGATGAATAAAAAGCTCCCCAGAGACATGATTGGAAAATGGCAACACTTAGAGTAAAGAGAAAAGAGAGAGAGAGCACATAAACCAGGCTAATAGACAAAAACAGAAATACAGTGCAAGCAGGTAAAAAATAAGAGACGAAATAATAAATTAATTGACGGAAAAAGGAAGGGGTAGAACTGGGGGAGTAATTGAAAAGGGGAAAAAAGAGTGTACAAGTTGGTGCATGACAGGAAGTGTGACATGTCGAAATGGTAATTAAGAGAAAGTGAGCAAAAAGAACAAATGGTTAAGAATTAGTAAGAGGGCAAGAGATAAGTCGGGGAAACGAGACTAAAGGGCAAAAAGGGGGGAAAAGAGAAGAGCAAATACACAGACAAAGAAAGCCAGTGAAAATGGATGGGCAAATATATTAAAAGTGTTGCAGAACAAGTTTGGTGTGAGAGTTTTAGTTAATTGAGAAGAAAATCAAAAGGTAAAGAGAGAGTTTGTGGAACATAGAGAGACAAAAAAGGAAACAGAAATGGAAAGAAAGGGTTGTCTGCTACTGGTTTAGCTGAAAATATTTTCCTGGCACTTGGTCACTTGTCTTCAAGGCTCTAAAATGAAATTAAAAGGTGAGTAAGTAAAACCAAAATATTTTACATTTGGCAAAAAAATTCCAATGCACCAAGTAGAAAATAATGAAACAATCTTTTATAAATCAAAAACAAATTGATAGATCTAATCTACTTTATAAACAGAAATATAATCTGGAACAGGTGGCTATCAAGCAAAACTAGCAGACCAGTACAAAAAAAGTCGTTAGCCTTGCCTAGATTCCCAATCGCTAGCTAAGCAGGCCTCAATCTGGTCAATCCACCCTGTGGATTCTTCCCCCGAGGCAGAGGTCCAACTATAGCTTTCATCCTGAGAAGGTGAAAGGTACATATATAGGGGAATGCAGAATTAACATGCTTTCCAGCATATAAGGAGCTAGTCAAAGGGGGGTTACCAGGACAGCAGCTAAATGAAATATTGAATGTCTGGCTGAGAAATGAAACATTCGCAATTAGAAAATTCAATTACATGAACAATTCTTGATGGCTGGGGTGGAGCCTCCACCTAGAGATCTCCCATCCTTCAAGGAACTCTGTGTGGAGGTACTTTTTTTGATATCAAACCCAGAACCCTTTTTGCTGTGAAGTTACAGCCCTACGTCACTGGATCAACTGAGAAGGAATTCATTATGCAAAATCAAGGTCTGTCATCATTTATCACATATGCCTCTCTTATAGGCTAGAGAACAGTGATGTGTGGCAGCTATGCCAAAAAGCTGAAGGAGAATATTCGCCTCTTGTGGCAAAGAAATTGCCTTGAGATGCTGGTGGCATATTAAGCATTGAAACACTTCCTGTGTTTCCTGTGTTAGTCTTGAGTAGCCAACATTTACTAGTGCGGACAGACAAGAAGTCAGTCAGACAAGAATTCAGTTATCGTTTACCTCCGATATGGTAGTGGGGAGGTTTTGTAATCCTTATAAACGAACAGAGTATGCATCAGACAAGTACGTAACACTACAAATTGTGTTTTTGCTATGTATCCCAACAATCAAAAGTACTGTATCAATGATATTCTGACATTGTTCACCTTGTCCTCATGCCTGGTTTTGACACAGTATCATGTTCCCTCTGGAGCCACAATTACATACAAAACCTGGAGACTTAAATAAAGCATTGAGTAACTTTTTTAAACTTTCAGTAGTGGTGAAATGCCTCTGCTGGGCCTGTCAACAATGCCCATAACCCTCTCTACTCCAGAAACATTTCATCAGATCAGAACTTTTATTTTGACCTGTACTCAGGCTGGAATGTGTGAATAATAGTCTTTTAATATGAAAAGTCAACTTATTAAAGCTTCTTTGTTACATTTATTAGAAATAAAAAAAACATTTAACATACATGCAGACTGTACCTACTCATAAAAGTGAATTATAATAAACGTGTTAAAAACAAATCTGGGAACGCCCTGTTTTATGAAAGCCTTGCTGGTTCTGTATGAACTGCATTTCTGCATTTAGATGTTTGTTTATGAGCGTGTACACATACTCATAAAACCCACCGTGACCCGGTCCAAGATAAGCAGCCAGAAAACAATGATTATGAGAACAATATGCTCCCATCCGGACGTCATCTCTTTCAGAGAAGATCTTGCATTTTCCAACATAGCAATGCCAGACCACATACTGCATCAATTATAACATCTTGCCTATGTAGGAGAAGGATCCGGGTACTGAAAAGGCCAGCCTGCAGTCCAGATCGTTCACCCATAGAGGAAGATGTGACAAAGAAGACAGTTGAACAACTAGAAGCCTGTATTAGACAAGAATGGAGCAACATTCCTTTTCCTAAACATGAACATCTTGTCTCCTCAGCCCCCAGACATTTGCAGACTGTTCTAAAAAGAAGAGGGGATTCCACAGAGTGGTAAACATGACCTTGTCCCAACTTTTTTGAGATGTGTTGATGCCATGAAATTTAAACAACTTATTTTTTGTAACGTTATATAATTTTAATAGACAGGATCTATGTTGCAGTGACACATTTATTAAAAAACTATACAAGAAACAAAACATGAACAGAATCACGATCCCTTACTTACAAACCATGTGAACGAGGAAATAGGCAATCAGGATCTTTATATAAACAGGCGTCAATACCTGATAAACAGCTTCTAAACACAAACACATACCGAAACCAATACAGATGTCACAATTCTGTAAAATCAGGGGCTCAAACGCTGACATGATACGGCGCATACAAACACAGGATTGGCGTTTTTTTTTTGTTTTTTTTTAAAAGGTTTTATTGACCATAAAAAAAAAAACTCCAGATGAGACAAACAAATCAAATCATGAGTTAGACATGACTAGACAAGACTTGAGGCTGGAGCACACTTACATGAAACAAAACACGAGCTAGAACAGACATGAACATGAAGCGAAGCATGAAGGGATGATCCAACATGGAAGTGTGTATCCTGCCGGCTTATAAGGTTTGCACAATCAACGCGCGGCAACAAGACTCAGCTGTGAGTGTGTTGGAGATGTCCATCACAGAGGGAGGGCGTGACAGTACTCCACTTATATGGTGGACCAAACAATGCAGAGGGGCGAGACAAGAACCGTGACAAAGTAAGGACTGGGCTGAGAACCGGGACCGGAAGTGGGGCGCAGAGAGAGAGACAGGGTGAGGGACAAGGGGAGGAGACAGAGTTAGGGGGCAAGGACAGACAGAGCTAGGGGCTAGACGAGAATAAGGTTTAGAAACGAAACCATGAGAGGGATGAGGAGAGAGACAGGGTGAGGGACAAGGTGGTGGATTGAGACAGGGTGAGGGACAAGGCAAAAACTCAGACCACGAGAGGGATGAGAATGAGACAGTGTCAGGAACATAAGGAGGACCAAGACAGAGCAAGAATCAAAACAGAAAAGGGGACATGAGCAGAGACAGATCAAGGGACAGGGGCAAGGAGAGAAACAGGGCAAGGAAGGAGGCGAAAGAGATGAGAACCAAAACAGGGTGAAGCACAAGAAGAGAGATGTGGAGAAGGGGACAAACAGGCAGACCGAGAAAGAATGATGGACAAGGCGAGAACCGAGACCATGAGAGAGACAAGGAAAGAGACATGATGAGAGAAAAAGGGGTGGACTGAGACAGAATGAAGGACAAGACAAGAACAGAGGATATGAGAGGGATGAGGAGAGAGACAGGGTGAGGGACAAGGGAGTGGACTGAGACAGAGCAAGGGACAGGGTGAGGACCAAGACCATGAGATGGACAGGGTGAGGGACAGGAACCAGGAAAAGGATGGAGAAGAAGGGTGAGAACCAAGACAGGGATGAGGAAGAGAGACAAGAAAAGAGACAGAGAGGAATGAGGAAAGAGACAAAGCAAGGGGTGAGGAGAGAGGCAGGGTGACAGACGAATGGAGGAGATGGAGCAAGGGGAAGCAAGGACCGAGACAGAGCGAGAGATGAGAACCGAGACAGATCAAGGCACAGGGACAAGAACAGAGAAAAAGACAATGTGAGAGACTGGGCAAGGAAGGAGGTGGAGAGGGACTAGGACCGAGACAGGGTGAGAGATGAGAAGAGGGACGAGGGCCAAGGCAGGGACGGAGGGAGGAACAAAGATCCAAAGGGAATAAACAAAACATGAACAGATAAAAGGGCTGACTGACAAAACCTGGACTAAAACCTCAAAAGTCTAAGCAAAACAACATAGATATATTACTAACTGAGCTTTAGACAGAAAAAAATACTGGCAACTGGAAAAAAAAATTGGGGGATGAATAATGGTCCACTATGAATAATCCATAGTTCTAGGGGGACAGAAACAGAGCGAGGCATCCAGGCCTCCATGAGGACAGAAGAAGGCCTCCAGGCCTCCACAGGAGTTAGGTGAGGTTCCTCGACCACCATTGGGCCCAGCAGGCGCTCCTTGACCATCACGGGACTCGGCAGGTGCTCCTTTACCACCACAGAGACAGGAAAGGTCTAGCCAACCACCATGGGGACAGGAAGGGTCTCTCTGATCACCACGGGGACTGGCAGAGGCCTCCTCTGAGGTGAGGAAGTCAAACATGGAGAGGAGCTGCATGAAAAAGTACTTAATGTCCTCCTTGAGATGCTGATTCATGTCCCAAGAGAACGATGCCCATTATAGCGCCCACCCCGTTAGGGACAAAAATACCAAACCGCACTTACTTCTTGGCATGGCGTAGGAGTGCGGCTGGGCTCTGAAAAACAACACATTCCCATTGAGGCTGGAACACACTTATATAAAACAAACCACAAGCGAGAACACACATCGACATGAAGCATAACGTGAAGGGATGATCCAACACGAAGTGCCATACTTTAAATCCCCATATCCTTAAATAGTACGTCATCACCCGGGATACCGTTATGCGGGCGATGATGGTAACTAGGTATGGGGGGCATACACGTGGTCCTTACATTTTCGGTTAAAATAATACATTTTCTCAGTTTTAACATTTGAAATGTGAAATTTCCACATCATTGCATTCTGTTTTTGATTCATCATTTATACAGTGTTCCAACTTTTTTGGAATCGGGTTTGTACATTGTGCTTTGTCCTAACTGAACTGCAATGCAAATAAACATTTAAATGTATGCACAGGCATTTATGTTATGTAAGCTGATTTAAAATTTGAAATTGTTACCATTTTAGGACAGATAATGATTATCACACTTTAAATTGAACTCACTGTACAGGTGATAATGTCAGACTGTACAACTCTCATAAAAAGATCTCTGATCTCTTGTTGCACACTAACTCTTTTTGTACAATTTAATACACCTAAAACAAACTGTATTTGGTTGTTTTATCAGTCAGATGTCCTCTTGGCCAAAAAAAACTGCAATAAGTCAAAAGTCTGGCAATGAGGTTTCTATGAGACTCATATAGGCATAACATTCCTCTGGATGATATACATGTATATTACTCATCAATTTTAAGACTTAGACCAGCTCCAACTGATTTCCATAGACAGGGGAGCATTAAAAGAGTCACGTCCTCAAGACTAATTTGCTAATTGACTTGCAAATGGTTCATAAGGGATCAGTTAAAGTGCATGGCAAAAGGTCAGAGTTTCTGTTTAGTGATGGAAATCAAAGCTCTTTTCGATCAAGATAAATTATTTGAAGGAGATTGCGGATTGAGTGTATGAGTGTGGATTTTCTTTGCAAATTCACTTGAAGAATTTTTTAAATCAGATCTTGGTGAGCATGTTAGTTTTAAATACCACATAAATATCTTCTTCTTCTTCTCCTTTCGGCTGCTCCCGTTAGAGTTCACCACAATGGCTCGCCTCTTCTCCACACTTCCCTGTCCTCTACATTTGCCTCTTTCACCCCAACTACCTGCATGTCTTCCCTCACCACATCAATAAACCTCCCCCTCTTTCATCCTCTTTTCATCCTGCCAGCTTCTCTATCCTCAGCATTCTTCTACCAATATACTACAATGTCTCTCCTCTGCACATGTCCAAACCATCTCAACCTAGTCTCCAAAACATCCTATGTGCGCCGTTGCTCTAATAAACTAATTTCTAATCCTGTCTAAACATGTGAAATACCATCATAATATAATAACTGAAAAAAGTTAATGGATGAAAATGTTTAAGTTGGACACTTTCTTTAATGCAATAATACAACTTTAAACATAATTAGATAAACATGGAAATACATTCATTCATTCATATCCTTCTTACCTGCTTATTCCGGAATCCGGGGTCACAGGGGTCTGCTGCACCTATCCCAGGGCGAGGGTACACCCTGTACGGGTTGCCAGTCCATCTCAGGGCAACACATAGACAAACAACCATTCACAAACACATTCACTCCTATGGACAATTTACAATCACCAATCCACCTAATCTGCATGTTTTTGAACTGTGGGAGGAAACCGGATCACCCGGAAGAAACCCACGCAAGCATGGGGAGAACATGCAAACTCTGCACAGAAAGATCCCGGCCTGGGATTCGAACCCGGGACCTTCTTGTTGTGAATTCTGTGCTATCCACTACTCCACCGTGCCGCCCCATGAAAATACATAATTTCTATAAATATTATTTACATCAAAGCTTACATTTTCATATCTTATGTGTGTGTGTGTGTAATGTGTGGCTTGGATACGATCTATTGCACACGTTTGTGGTAACTTTTGTGATGCTGGCAATCATTCCCATATCTTACAGTAACAATTTTCCTTAGGAAACTGAGGGGTGTATTATTCAGAATGTAATATCCATATCTAAATAGAATTAAATGTGTCTTACTCATACTATCGCTTTTAACACTCTAGTATCTGCATGATACTACAAAGTTATAGCAAAGAAATTGTTTATAATCTGACTAAGATGAAGATTGGGTCCTGAGCTACCACTGATTTACCACTTCACCTATTATTGTGATTTACAAAGTAAATTATAATCGCATTGATATCTGGTGTCAAACCCAGCATTAGGGTTGCACAAGCCAGTGCATTCTTAGTGCCGGTTCCAAGTCCGGAAAAATGGGGAGGGTTGCTTTAGGAAGGGCATCCAGCGTAAAACTGTGCCAAATCAAATTTGCAGATCAAAAATAAGAAACTCATAACGTGATCGGTCGCGACCCGGGTTAACAACAATCGCCGACTGTTAGCTGACAGGGTACCAGTGGAAATTGAGCTACTGTTGGCCAATGGAGGAGAAGGAGAGAAAGAAGACGTATACAGAGAGGGCAAGTGTTTGATGAGTGTAGGAGAGTGGAGGTTAGGTTGAGTACTTTAAATGTTGGTACTGTGTCTGGTAAAGGGAAAGAGTTAGCTCGCATGATGGAGCATAGTAATGTGGATATGTTGTGTGTTCAGGAGACCAGGTGAAAAGGCAGTAAGGCCAGGAACAATGATTTAAACTGTTTTATCATGGTGTAGTTGGAAAGAAAAATGGTGTAGGTGTAAAGAGTACATTGAGAGTGTGGTGGAGGTGAATAGAGTTTCTGTTAGGGTGATGAAAGTGAGGCTGGAAGTTGAGGGTGTGATGATAGAGCAGGCAGAGAGACAGTGATGGGAAGGATGTAATGTTAGAGCAATAAAGGATACAGATGGAAATGTTTTGGCTAGTGAGGAGAGTGTGTTGAGAAGGTAGAGAGAGTATTTTGAGCAGCTGATTAATGAGGAGAATAAGAGAGAGAAAGTTGGATGATGTGGGGATGCTGGAGCAGGCAATAGGTAGGATTCGTAAGGCAAAAGTGAGAGTAGCTATTAAGAGGATGAAGAGTGGAAAGGCGGTTGGTCCAGATCACGTAGAAGCGTGGAGATGTTCAGGAGAGACGGCAGTGGAGTTTCTGACAAACTATTGGATTTTGGAAGGTGAGAGGATGCCTGAGGAATGGAGAAGGAATATTCTGGTACCGATTTTTAAGAGTAAGTGAGATGTACAGACGTGCAGTAGCTACAAGGGAATCAAATTAATGAGTCACACCATGAAGTTATGGGAAAGAGTAGTGGTAGCTAGGCTGAAGGAAGCAACCTATTTGTGAGCAACAGTAGGGTTTCATGCCAAGGAAGAGTACTACAGATGCCATCTTTGCTTTGGGGATGTTGATGGAGAAGTATAGAGAAGGCCAGAAGGAGTTGCATTGTGTGTTTGT
>JAOTRA010094521.1:0-11648 GCA_026260255.1 Pseudolaguvia tuberculata
ATATCCACAGCAGTCAAATTGTCCTATGATGTCACTTTAAGCACTGTTTGTATGTTGTTCTGGACAAGAGTGTGTTCTATGTATATTTAACTGTTTTGCTTATATATGTAAGTGAATGCACTTGTATGTGTTGGTTAAAATGTTTGCATTATTGCAAGCTTTATCTGTGCCAACCATTTCAAAGTAGCCTATTTACCTATTTCTGTGTTTTTTGAAGGGAATGTGAAGAGCCTGGAAGAGGGGTAACATGATCACCTCACATCAAGGAGGTCCTGGGTTTGATTCCAGGGCAAGGGATCTTTCTGTGGAGAGTTTGCATATTCTCCTTGCGGTTGCGTGTGTTTTCTGTGCATACTCCAATTCCCTTCCATAGTCCAAAAAACTGAGTGTGTGTGGTTGTTCGTCTTTGTATGGCCCAGCGATGGACTGGTGACCTGTCCAGGGTGTTCCCCTAACTATCAAAAAGTTAGCGGAACACCCTGGACAGGTCACCAGTTCGAATCTTGGGCCGAGGGTCTTTCTGTGCTGAGTTTGCGTGGGTTTACTCCAGTTTCTTCCCACAATCCAAAAACATGTACATTAAGTTGATTGGTGAGTCTAAATTTAATGTGTGTGTGTGTGTGTGTGTGTGTGTGTGCGTGGCTGTTTGTCTATATGTGCCCCATATATGCTTCCCACTAGAATCTATACCCACCCTAAAAGGTCACATGAACCTAATACACTCTATAATCAAAAATTGTAACCACTCAAATACAGTGTTATGAAATCACACTGCACATTTACTCTCAAATTTACTACAATAGCATGATAACATTTATTCTTTGGGAATGGCTTTTCGCTAGATTTGTTGCCTAGCTTTGGGAATTGGATCATTCAGCCACAAAAGAATCAAAGAGATTAGGCACTGATGTTGGGTAATGAGGTCTGATGTGCACTCAATATTTCAATTAATCCAAAAGGTGTTTTAGTGGGGTCAAGACCAGGGCTATGTGTAGGAGAATCTTAGCAAGCTATCGCTTTGTAGAGGTTACTTTCTGCACAGGATGTTTATAAAGGAGAAAAAGTGATGCGCTCTGTACAAATGGTTGCTGCCAACTTTGGTGGCACCATTTAGGGAACAACTTAGGGAACAAATAGTGTATTTCTACTCTTTTTCCTCCCTGCCTTTTGCCCTGCATTTGTAACATTTGCTTGTTTTCAATGTTTTCCTTCCTTAATCTACCGACATGCACTATAGATTAATTGTCTTCATTAAATTCATTGAAACATGAAAGTATCTGTGTATTTGTTATAGACTACAGGTTCCTCATACCTGTGTAAGGTAAGCATTTCAGAAAATAAATAGATTCAAGTTAAATAAATGAATGGAGGACCTCTACAACAAGACTCATGACATCTCCAGATCTGAACCTTTGAAATGTAAATAAGAGCAAGAACTTTTTGAAAAAATAACAAATAAGTTGATGTATGAAGTAGTATGTAGTAAGAGTTTGGGACTGAGTGTGACTCTGTGGTCTAGATCAAAGTTCATTAATTTGACTAATTCAGTATCGATATTACTGGGAACATTTAAGAGTGTAATGTCCTCTTGCATTCTGGAAGTTACATTGCATTGCATTGCATTCTGGAAGTACTGCAAAATGTTAAACAAATATATTCAATAAACGGGTTAGAAGATGAATGAATTTATTAAACTCTACATGACTGTAATTCAGTTTATATTTAGGTGACCATTGTGGTTATTATGTTTCATGATACAGAGAAAGCACTGAATCAAAATGTATTTCTGTTGAGTGCTTCTCATGGCAGGAACATGAAATCCTCCTATTCTTAACTTTCATATTCAATACATAAACATTTCTGCCTCATTATATTAAAAATGAATAGTATATTTTGTTGCTTTGTCGTATTTATTTTTTGGGCTCTGATGAATTCTTAAACCCCCCTTTGCTTAATTGTCTTGATCATTTCAATGTAAATGCAATGTTAATGGAATTGAATTTCCATGCTGACATATAATTCAATCATTTATATTTGTTTCAGGGTTCAGATACAAGTATTGATGAGTTTGCTTTGCTCACTGAAAGTGCATGTGTTATGTGGAGAAAGAACAAATGATCTCTTATTCTATAGGGCCAGGAGAGAATAAAAGTGCAGTAAATGGTTGTACACTTATCATAAATTAAAAAGTACCCCCGCCTTCCCGCTACATTGAGACTGCGTGTCAGTGATCGTCTGATGCACTGCACTAAGTTTATTTAATTATTGGAAATCTTTTATGAGGCTACTTTCCACCTGTTCAATTTTTGAAAGAACATCCATTAATTATATCTTAGATCACAAAAGTGTTGGCACACAAACATACACTTTGATAATGTATCTGAAAAACCTTTCATATGCAAGCTTTCACGCTCATTTCATTTTCCTAATTTGCTGTAAACAGGAAAACTGTTATCGCTATTGTAACAATATCTTTTTATTAAAGTTTTCCAATAATGTTTATTTTCAGCACAGCAGTATTGTAAGCCAATTTATAAAAGGTTCATATTTGATTTTTGTTTTTGTTATTGTGTTTTTTTAATAGATTATATATTGTTTTAGATTCAGATCTACATGGCCCATTATAGGATAATCTGTGTGTATATTATAATTTTTTAAATGCTGTTTTAATGCCTGGATTTAATACCTAAAATTGATCACAGTAAAATTTTGTATTTTGTGAGCTTTTTTTATTATCCCAGACTTAAATATTTAGAAATATTAAATACACCAGTGCATTATAATTATTCAGGCATGTGCATAAACTCCTAAAACTTAAACTGTTTCCATTTAAAGACAAAGACACTTCTTCAAATGCAAAAGCTTTCACTGCCAATTAATAATCTTCAGACTATTAAGGTATTTATACCCCACCTTTCACCCATCCTTAGTATAAGCTCTAGTCCTGCTCACCACTCTCCCTGATTACTAGGGTTAATTTATTTGATGAAGTTCAAAGGTGACAAACGATGCTGGCTTAAACAATTAAATTAATAAGGAGTAGTATACAACAGTAGGCAATAGCTCATATAGTTACAGTTTAGCAGACGCTCTTGTCCAGAGCTACATACAAAGTGTTTATAGTTATAACCTAGAACATTTCACTACTGATACAGATACAATCACAAATGTAAGAATTTGTGTAGGTTGAAAACAACACGTGCAGCTGCATTCTGGATATTCTGCAGCGGACGGCTTGCACTTGGAGGTAGACCTGCTAGAAGCAAGTTACAAGTTTCGAGATAACTAGAGACTGCACAAGCAAAGGTTGTATGAAAGGTTGTATCGTCCTGATGTTGTGGAGCACAAACCTGCAGGTTCATTTAACATTAGTAACTATTGTCCATAGTTACCCCCATGTTGCAAGGAGTGGTTGAGGAAAATATTCTGAAATTGTCCAAGGTGATTGACAGATCTTGACCTGGAGATGAGTCGGCTGGGATAAAGAGTAGTTTAGTTTTGCAAGGGTTAAGTTTCAGCTGGTGGGTTGCCATCCATGAAGATATATCTGCTAGGCAAACAGAGATCTTTGCAGAACTGTGGTGTCAGGTGGTGGAAAGCAAAGAACAAGTTGATTGTCACCAGCATAGCAATGGTAAGTGAACCCATGTGAGGAAATTACTTTACTGTAAGTGAGTGTAGATGGAGAAAAGGAGAGGACCAAGGACTGAGCCTTGTGGGACAACAGAAGTGAGTCTGCGTGGAGCAGATGTGGTTTATATCCATTTTACTTCATATGAACGGTCTTCCAAGTAGGAAACAAACCACTGCCATGCTGTTCCATTAAGACAGATGTACTTCAAGGTGGACAGTATGATCTTATATTTGACCGTATCAAATGCAGCTGAAAGGTCTAAAAGGATGAGGACACATGACAGTTTGAATGTTCTGGTCACATGCAGCTCTTCAGTGACTGCCAATAGGGCAGTCTATGTAGAGTGATCTGGTTTGAAGCCAGACTGGTTGGGATCTTGCAGATTGTTCTGTGTGAGGAAGAGGGACAGTTAAATAACCAGTATAAACAGTTCCGACCGGGGTTGCCACAGCGGATCCCGTGACTTAGCAGGGTTTTACTCTGGATGCCCTTCCAACGCAACCCTCCAGGCTTGGGACCGGCACTAAGGTTGCACATAATGGCTGGGATTTTTACGGTCAATTTAGACTCACCAATCCGCCTAATGTACATGTTTTTGGACAGTGGGAGGAAACCAGAGTACCCGGGGGAAACCCACCCAAGCGCGGGGAGAACATGCAAACTCTGCACAGAAAGACCCCAGAGCCGGGAATCGAACCACTACGCCAACGCGCCGCCCTGACTATAAACAGTATGTTCAAGTATTTTAAGAAGAAAAGACAAAAGTGATACCGGAATTTAGTTGCTGATGTCAGAAGGTCAGAAGGCGATACCGTCTTCAATAACGGAGTAACTAGGGCACTCTTGAAAGCACTTGGTAGCTCATCAGCGACAATTAATAATGCAGAATTTTTTTTGTAGCAACTGCATAGACATGTAAAGTATACTATATTATAAATATGCATCATTAAAATAATATAGTTTAGTGAATTCTACAACTTTTTTCAGCTATGCTAGGATAATTAATTGTTCTTTTTCAGTAATACAGTTATTCATTGATTTACCTTTTAGTTTCAAGCTTGATATTTTGCGACTGCCTTTTGCCAGTTTGTAGAAATATAAATTTTTTTCTTTCTTATTAATTTCTTTTTTATTTGTGTAGCACATTTAACTGTGAATCATATGTAAATTAGGTGCCTAAAGCTTCCAATTAAAGGATTTAGTTTAGTATTTGGATGTTAACATTTCTTCATGTTTATTGCAGCTTTTTGCTTCTTGGGAGTAGTAAATAAATTTAAATATCAATTTGCATTCCTTCTCTTCTAATTGCATTTGTTTAAAGAGACTGGCACTATAATTTAATTGACTTGCTTTCCACAATTTCAATGTTCATATAAAAGTTACTTTTAGCAGTTCAACCATGTGTACCTTTATATAAGCTCATTATGCAAACAGATAGTTTATTATATTTTTAAATGGTCATAAGTAGTAGAGCTTATCATATCTTGCTCAGGAGAATTAGGCGTGATGTGTGTTATTATGTCTTAAATACTACAAGGCTTACTTTCATCACTGTGGCACAAAAAAGTGTTAAAAACTTTTCAGGTATGAATTCATTCATTAATTGATTTGGGTAACCAAATTAAAAAGCCTTAAAGCTTTAACAGCTGGAAGCAAATTAAAGAGTAATTGTCAATCACAATCATATGAACAATAAAGCAAAGGTAATGAAACAGTACTATAGACTATAAAAGATTTGAAAAAAATCATTTGAAATTGAGTAAATGGAAAGTATGATCAAACTTTTTTAGTTTTGTAAATCAATTAATTAATTGCATTCCTTGAGTTTAGAAAATCTGTTACAATAATGTTTGTAGTAATCAGGCTATATAAAAATGGGTTTCAAAATATTTCTGGAAATATCTCTGAACTGCTCAAGAACAGTGAACTACCACCACTGCGTGGGTTTAGTGACTGCTGTGTGTTTTTTTTTTACAAAGACATGGCACCGTTCCAGACGACATTAAGCTAACATCAACACAGAACAGTGTAAGAACTCTGTGTTTGTGTCTGACTGCTGCTCATCGTCGGTGGGGTTTGGAACTGTTAGATGTAGACTGTTATATTTACCCCAGAAATTCATCTCCGCTTCTGTTAATTTTCTACTAGTTGGTGTCTCTGTTTTTTTTTATCTTTATGTCCTGCACTTGTCCTGTGCACTTATTTTGTCTTGTATGTAGCACCATGGTCCCGGAGAAACATTTAATTTAATAATGAAAGAAAACTTTTCATTAAATGAAGGCGAAGGAAATGAATTTTAATGCACTTAAACGGCTCGGTCAGTTACCTGATCTTAACCTACCTGAGCAAGCTTTTCACTTACTAAAGAAAAAATGGAAGAAAAAAGATATGTTATCGAAAATTTGATGGTTGAAAATACTTGATGTTGGATTCTTGTATAATCTTGATCACTAGATTTATTTGTGTGTATTTCTTTTGATTTCCTACTTGTTTCAGACTTCTGGATTATTCTTAGATTTTGGAATCTGTACTCAATAAATTTTCACTTACCTTACCACTCTGCATCTGGGTTCGATTCCCCTGCCTGTCTGTTATTCACTCTGTGGTGACAATTTTTTTCTGTGAGGAAAATAGCTATTTATTTTGGCAAGCTGATGTTTAAAAACATCAGTAGCAACAAAAATTGGTCATAGCTTTTCG
Organism: Pseudolaguvia tuberculata; assembly: GCA_026260255.1. Taxonomy (NCBI): domain Eukaryota; kingdom Metazoa; phylum Chordata; class Actinopteri; order Siluriformes; family Sisoridae; genus Pseudolaguvia; species Pseudolaguvia tuberculata. Next base: position 6,335 of record JAOTRA010094521.1, read on the forward strand.
ATTTATAGTCAAGTAGAGGGAGTAGAACAGGTGAAGAAATCAGCATGGACTTCAAACTGTAAAATATTCAGTAATGTTTTATGTACCTAATTAAAACCATCCTATTATCGATAGTTTTGGACAGCATGAGTGTTGCATGTTTCTTTGGACTTTATGTGAACATTCTGTATCTTTTATGTATGGCAACTAAAATAAAACTTTTACTACTTTTAAGTAACATTTTATGATTCTTAACTGTTGTGCCCTTTCTCCAAACATTTTTTTTCAAAATTCTGTTCTTGAAAATCATAACAACCAGCTGTTTTCAGATAACCATAACTTCTGTCAAAGAAAAGAAAATAAACAGAAATGAAAGAAATAACTAATTTGGAATGGGCTTCTGAAAGCCCTGGTCAATTGCTTGTGATAGTTTTTTAGATCACATCACATTTTATATTATATTATTTAAATTAATTTAATTAATATAAGAATATAATATGTGAATTAATGTATACATATTAATTTCAAGTTTGACAAACCCCCTGATCTCTATAAAGATGTTTCAAGGTTGGGGAGTCCTGCATCTTGCACAGGAGCCCTGACCTCAAATCCAATGAACATTATAGAGATGAGATTGAACTCTGACAGCACCACAAACATCCTAACCTAAAATAAGTGGAAAATCCAGATGAATGATTATATATGTGTTATTTTAGGAGTAAACATAAGAGAAGATTTGGAATACAATCTTAGGAATTGTTTAGAAAAGTCTCACTATAAAGTTTATAACATCCTGAGACATGTGCATTATATACTGTAAGCATTTCATATACTGTGTTTATGTTCATAATAAAAGTCATCCGAATTGATTATTATTATATATTATCATTCATGTCATTCTTGTCTCTAATCTGATGGGCACTAAAGAACAAAAATATAACATCTAACAAAAATACATTTTCTGAAAAAGAAACAGGCAGTGGGCTGAAGTGCACATTTACCGCTTTGGACTGTAATGTCAGCTTACATTAGCTTGCTTCCATTAGCCTTGCAGTACCCGTTCAATTATGGCAGCACGCTTAGGACACCTGCTGTGAAGGGAGGGAGCTGGAGAACTGGTGTCTGGAGGGAGTAGATCCAGCAAAATCAAGTGACAGCTGGTGGTCCTTCCTCAGACCGCTTACTGGTTCACTAATGACCCCTCCAGAGCAGGATCTCCCATCAACAGCAGGCTACATGTATAATGAAAATAAATGAAAATATCCACAACACGAAAAGCACGAGAATAACCATAAAAATAAAGAAAGAGCAATTGGTACATTAAAACAGAATGGCTTCATCTGTAGGCAAATGTGTTCTTATATCAGTAAAGCACTTAAAAATACATCTCTTCAATCACTGCAATACATTTGGCCTTAGGATTGGCCATTAAGGTAGTTAGCATATTAAATATGCATGGTTCTGTCCCCTTTACTTTTAATTTTCTTATCTTCTTGCTTCATGTAACAAAGGCTTCTGTTATAAAATGTTATAATATTGCTTGACATGTTGTGTAATAAAAGATTAAATAGTATGTAGTTTACTACATACAAATGCTTAAATAGTAGATATTTGTCCAGAGACTACTACTTTTACTAGTATTAATAATGTATTTGAATTTATAAACTTACTGTCATTTTGTTGGTTAAAAATTTGGAACTGACCTAATACAAACAAATATAATTTAAATGTTAATCAAATTTCACATGACATACAGTTGGTTAGCAATGATTTAACCACATTTGGCCTCAGGATAAGTTATTAAGCTATTTTGAATTAGTTTGAAAACCTTCAGTTCTTATAAATACTCATTCTCTGATAGCAAGGTGACAACATCTCATTTGAGTTGAGCCATATTGATTAATGTTGTGTTATGACATGTTTTTGGAAAGTTTATGGGAGAGTCATGCCAACTCTTTTATAATGCCTTATCGTCCTGTTGCTTATACTGTACACTATGTATGGAGGTGACGTATCGTGCCCATTTTAGAACTGTATCCAGATACAGTTCTAAATTATTATTCAAGAATAACAGGCCATGATTCTGTTTTAAATAAATCAAGTAAATGAGTTCCTGTTTGTCTCCTGTGCATGCAGCATGTCTAAATCTACCAGCTCCCACTAGATTTGCGCTGGGTCACACTGGAGCCCAAACCCAAATGCATTTGGCTAGTTTGTATTTCCGCTTATAGCAATTTAAATACTTGGGCACTGTCATATATATCTGTCATATATATTTATACCTTTGGTTTGAAGCATGTGTGAAATCCATCAACCAGGAAGTAATGCTATCTAACCATGCATTATACTGTGCTACAATATGTTTACATTTGGCACAGGCAAGGATGCTGGTAAAATGGTGTGTGACGCAACAACTCATACACTCAGGGAAACATGTTCCCTGCCATACTGCCAAGTCACTGTCCCATGTATGTGATATAAGGACTACATCCTGAAGTCCTCACCAGTTCTAAATTAAAAGCCAGGAAAAATATATGCCAGAAGGACCAGCCTGTTATCTTACATGTTCTAAAACATAGTCATTCAAGGGCAGAGCAATGGCATTAGAGTTAAATGCTCATAATGCTCTCCAAGTGTGGAAAAGCTGCCTGCCTACCTTATCTTTTATACATATTTTATCCAGATTTCACACCTGCTTCAGGCCAAATGTTAGAAAGGAGCATTCCCAAAGCATCTCAATGTAGCTTGAGTTCAGAAAGGAGAAAAATAGATTACATAAATTGTTCATTTCCTACTCATTCACTACTTACAAATGTCAGAAAGTCATTCAGAAAAAAAGCAAGTATATCAAGTGACTGGTATAAAATTTCAGCCATATCTAAATGTTATAAAGGTTAATGAAGAGCATGTTATAAACAATGTTGCTAAGGAAACTATAAAATTATTTCTAGCAAAAGGAGTGACCTTTCTAATAAAAAGAGATAGGATTGCAGAAATTTAGTATAATGTAAAAAAAATTTAAACAATTTTAAAGTTATGTTCACAGCTTTATCCATATTTATTATGCCATTCTGTAATTCAAATCAGTAGATCAACAGTAACCCAACAGTAAACACAGCGTGGTTTTATTTTGTTGATGAAATGCCAACCATGCCTATTAATTTTGCCTAAGTTTGCTGAAATTGGATTAGAATTATTTTTGTTGAGTAGCAGGCCAGTAAGTCTCTCCTGTGTAAGTGGAGCATGTATTGAAGCAGTTAAATATTATAGGATATTCAGAATCTCTAGGTTTTTTGTCATGTAGCTGAGAATTCAGTACAATACACCATCAGTATTTAGTTTTTATATGTAATTTTATATGTAAAGATAACTGTAATAGACTTGACTACTCTAGCTACCATGTACATTCTCTGCTATCATTTTGTTTCTTACAATATGTGAACAGTGTTTGGTTGTTCGTCTTTGTGGCTCTGTGATGGACTTGCAACCTGTCCACGGTTTACTGCTGAATTTCCCCCTATGTGCGCTTGGATAGGTTTCAGCAGACCCTGGTGTCGTGACCACAAATTAAGGATGAAACGGGTTAGAGGACGAATGAATTAATTAATGGTAATCAGCACTTTTCTTTTACATTCTTTTATCATGATTTTACAAGGATAAAATTTCCTCTTCCATATGTGCTCTAATAAATACAAGCAAAGAAATTATAAGCACAGCCGACATGAGCTACATCTTGCATAATTGACAACTTTTTAATACCTGACAATGACAATATTAATCAAAATATAAATTTTACTTATGCGAAAAAGTAATGTCAAGACATGTGCAGTATTGTTTGCATGAATGAAGAAGACGAGGGCTTATTGCTGATCAACTTTAAGACCTTATGGCATAGCTCTATTACCACAGTTTTCATGTATCATGATGCCTGATAGACTCTGTCTGGGTTAATGCTTTTATCTGCTGGAGAGTTAGGACTATGGGAGCTAGTGGGTCTTATCAGTTTAACATCAACATTATGTTTAAATTGTCAAATTCAAGTGGCTGATAACCATAAGGTCATGTTCTGGTTAAGTATAAAAATCTTTAGTGGTTCTATTTTACAAGAAGAGATCCAGTGTGGGTTGGAATTATCTGTTGTTTTTTTGTTAAACCATAAGCTGGAGCTCTGATGAATTGTACTTACCATGACCTACTTGCACAATCTAATTGACTGCAATGTGGTGAGGTACTGAAAGTCTAAATACTGCAAATATATTTAGTGCCAGAACTACTGATTAAAGGAAATATTATTTGTCAGTCATACTATATAAAACTGGCATGCACAATATGTATGCTAGTTTAATGGATTTTATATTCCCTGCAGGAAACCATTATTTGATAACATATCAGACTATTTCACATGCCCTCTTGCAAGTGTTGTAGAAAATACCTGAGCACTGCCTAAAATGCTTAACATTATAATGTTTGACATCCTGCTTTATTCAACTTTCATGAAAATTACGTTTCATGCTAGTGGAGAATAAATGAAATCTTTTTTTCTCATATACATTGTGTCATATATGAGCTTAGCACACTAATAATAGCAGTGTCCTATATTTGTCATTCCACCCACCAGAGGAACAATTATCACGATAGCCACCTTTCCATTAGGCTTCAGATCACATAGCTCTGTTCAGATATTATTGGCTTTTGGACTAACTACAAGGACAATAGCTAATTTAAACAGCTTAAACCACATAAGCTTTTTATCAACATTGAGCGTAATACATGAATTAGGTGTCCTTAGACTTAGGAAAGACTTAGGATACTACAAGGAAATGATTTTGATATTTAAAAAGTGGCCCTGCGATGGACTGGTGACCCGTCCAGGATGTACCCTCGCCTCTCGCCCTATGTGAGCTGGGATAGACACCAGCAGACCCCCGTGACCCCAAATTAAGGGAAAAGCGGGTAAGAAGATGAATGAATGAATGAATGAATGAATGAATGAATGAATGAACTTTAAAAAGTGTTAAAAACATAGTGTCAGGTTATCTTTTAAGATTTGGTTATTTGGTTCATTCTCCATTCAAAATGTTTATTGTCGTGTGCAGGGTAAAGGAAACAGGTTTCCCTGTACAATGAAATTCTTACTTTGGCATCCACACCAAATGCCAAAAGTGGAGTTACAGAATAATTTTAAGGTAAAAAATGTGAATAAGAGTAAAAGTCAGAAAATAAATAAAGAGATTTAAATATATGATTGCTTTACGCTCTTCTTTCTTTCTTTGTCCTTCGGCTGCTCCCGTTCGGGGTCGCCACAGCGGATCCATGATCCGCACAGTAGACTTGG
>JAOTRA010094548.1:0-11642 GCA_026260255.1 Pseudolaguvia tuberculata
TTCACACACATGTACTCAGTCTTACTCCTGCTGACTTTCATTCCCCTTCTCTCCAGCGCATACTTCCACCTTTCCAGGTTCTTGTCAACCTGGTCTCTATCCTCACCACAAATTGCAATATCATCGTCCATGGAGACTCCTGTCTGACCTTATCAGTCAACCTATCCATCACCACTGCAAACAAGAAAGGGCTCAGAGCAAATCCTTGATGCAATCCCACCTTCACCTTGAACCAGTCCAGCCTAATCCATTATCATCACCACCATATTATTATTATTATTAGTTTTCTTTTTGATAAAAGAAGTCCCGTAAACTTAAAATAACACGCCTCCATCTGGGATCAAATAATACAAGTATAAGCTACATTAAAAATATGTACAAACTGAATATGTAATATTTTTTAAATGGGAATACATTTTAAAAAATAATAAATAAATAAAATCACAGGAGCAAATACTTTTTTTTTTTGAGATAAAATGATCTTTTGAAAAGAACATTTAGCAACTAATTAAGTTAAATGACATCAAATCTGTAAAATGATTAGCAATGAAAAGTATGTGTTTGAGAGGTGGAATCTCTCAGAAGTAAAGATGGGCAGAGGCTCTCCAATCTGTGTAAAGGGGTATAAAAACAACGTTGCAAAGCCTCCTCATATCCAGAACATCCCATCAACGAAAGATTCAGAGAAACTGTGTGTAAGGGACGTGATCTTGGATGAAGACCTTTGTGGTGAATGTAAATATCTCAGGGATCATTGATATTGCAGAAGTGCAGGGACAGAAACTCACTTCGGTTTTGGGTACAGATTTTTTTGGAGGATGGTTATAGTTTTTGAACCGTTAATAAGTTGCTTTAGATACTTTAAAATGAAATATTCACCCTTTCAGTCATTTAAGTTTTGTTAATAATTGATTACTTTTAGTTTTGCTATAGGTAGACGGTGATTTTTCTTTCAAATCAATGTATTTTAATGTAGGTTTTCCTATATAAAAATGCTAATTATACTTATAATACTAATACTTATTATAATTATACTTGTCTTATCCCCTAAATTGATTTTTTTAAAAAGTGATATGATCCGAACCAAAGGGAGTTTTGTGATCCATTGCATTGCTAATGAAAAAACAAAAAACAAAACAGCAGACAGGGAGTCGGGGATGGTGAGCAAAGCTGCAGGCAAACAGGAGACGAGGTGCAGTTGTTCTGTGCAGGAGGGAACAGGATCAGAGCCGGCGGTATACAAGCCTTTATCTCCTCTGTTGTGTGGGTAAAGGGTGTCTGTCCATAGCAACAGAAAGAACAGCAAGCCCCCGAGTGGACATAAAGCACCCATGCTGTTGTATGTACTGAGAGATGGTCTGTGGATTTATTTATGAAACAGAATCACGGTGTGTTTTATTTAAAAACTGCTTTAAGTTACTCAAGGCTAAGGTTTGTGTATGAAACTTTTGAGAAGTAAAAATACAGTTTTAATCGGAATTTGTCTGCGTGACGCAAAAGAAATGATGATATCTATATTTTACAGTTGTGTCTTGATATTCTAACCTAGTATCGATACTTAACATTCATTCATTCATTCATTCATTCGTTCATCTTCAGGCCCGCTTATTTCCTAATTCAGGGTCAAGGAGTGAACCTATCCCAGCGCACATGGGGCGAAAGGCAGGGGTACACCTTGGACAGGTTTGCCAGTCCATCACTGAGCCACACAGACATAATGTACGTTATTGGACTGTGGGAGGAAACCGGAGAAAACCTATACCCTATTTTATAGCTAACTAAAGCTAAAATATGTCTCGTTGCATGTTTAGTCAACTGTGACCTGTCCAGGAGGTACCCCTGCCTTTCACCATATGTATGCTGGGAAAGGTTCCAGTAGACCCACCAGATATTGAATTTAGAAAATAAGCAGGTTAGAAGATCTCCACAGGACCACCAAGAACCTTATGCTAAAATGTACAAACTGGTAAAAGGTTAAAACCATGCCTTGGTTCTTCCCTGGACCAATCACAGCTGGTAGTCCACTTTTCTGCCAAGACTTTGCCTGCTATATATGAGCATATTTCGGTTTATTAGACATTGAGGTTTGCAGAGGACATTGTGACTGGTGGAGGAAAAACCCATGGAGGTGGATATTTGTTTTGGAGAGAAGTGGAATGAAAGTTAGTCGTAGCAAAACAATGTGTTTAAATGAAAAAGGGGTGGAAGTGTTGGTGGACCAGTGAGATTACCAGGTGAGAAAAGGTAAAGAAGACAGAACTGGAGGTAACAGAGCTGAAGATTTCTGTTTGAGTTTGGACAGGGTTAGGACGTTTTAGAGTTCCTCGGGAGGACAGCTCATGCTAGACGTTTTGGGAAGAAAGTCAGAAAAGCCAAAAGGTGATTTGGAGATGTACACAGGAAAGATAGTGAATGTATTGGTAGAAGGATAATTGAAATGAAGGTAAATTAGGAGATAGATGGATGGAAGAGGATGTAGAAAACAGTGTAAGAGCGAGACAAATGATTGGCTGTGGCGACGCCTGAAAGGAAACAGTGGAAAGGAGAAGTAGTGGTTTGGATTTGTGCTTATCGAGTTTCACCAATTCTAATGAGGTCATGTGACATGGTTGGTGTTCCAGTTCATGGAAAAGGTTCTCTGGGGTTGGGTGGAAATTGGCCATGAATAAATGAGAAAGGAAATGAGCGGCAAAATCTATTTTAAATAACAGATAGATGTATATAAAGAAGTGAGACGAATGTGTACGAACCTTTAGGAGATCCGATAGGTGCTTCACTGTGGGACTTGACCAGCCTGCTGTCGCTGTGGTGGAGCCGTTCTGAGCTAAAGGACAGCTCTGTGGTGGTTTCTTCCTCCTCCAGCTGCTCCTCTTCATCCTTGTTGTGCTCCTCCTCCTCTCCATCTTTTTCTTCAGACCCTGGAGGTTGTTCTAGCTGCTGCTGCCGTCGCTCTTGCTGCTTGCTATGGTTTTCGATCACTTTGTTGGCAGTCTCCATCACTACCTCAATGTTGAGGTTCTGGGCGGCCATAGCAAGGAGCTCATCGTCATCGTCACCCACGTCCCAAGCATCGCTGGTTATGCTCTCGAACTCCTGAAAGGTGGTGGCTTTTTTCGGCTTACCGGGCGTGCTCATTGCAGGTGGCTTGTTCCCAGCTTTCATCAGGCTGAGAGAACAAAGAGAGAGACAGACAAAGATAAAGAGAGAGAGACAGAGAGAGGTGTATGAGAGAAACAAAGGTGTATGAGAGAAAAACAGAGAAACAGTAATAGAAATATCAGTGTATAAGTTTAATAGAAAGATCAGAATACGTTGAGTATTCAGTAATAATATCAGTGGCGGGTGTCTGTTGTATTTTTCTATAAATATCTGGAGCCGCAGGTGAATAGTTTCATCCAAGAGCTTAAATTGCAGTAAAATTACCTAAAAACAGGTTGTGTGTGTGTGTGTGTGTGTGTTCTGTTCAGTCTGGGATGAGACTCAATTGCATCAGTTTGTTAGAAGGGAGTAGCAAACCTGTTGGATGTGGAAGGGGATGTGTGGGGAGGGGGGGATGGCAGAACTATTGGATAAAAACTGCTTAATACATCAATGATTTTAACCAATGAAATTATTTATGTTTGTGTTTCATTCGGATTTCATTTCTAGGGCCATAACATGATGCTGTGATTGGTTGAGTCACAAGACAGTCAAGTGTACATGTTCTCCCAGCGATTGTTTTCTTCCGGGTACCCTGGTTTCTTCCCAAAAACATGTGCAATTAGGTTCATTGGTGATTCTAAATTGCTGATAGAAATGATGGATTGACAACCTGTCCAAGGTGTAACTCCTTAACTTTACGTTACAGTTTGACATTTGTTAGATGCACTTATACAGAGCGACTTACATTTAGTCTCTTTTTATGTACAACTGAGCAAATGGTGGTTAAGGGCCTTGCTCAAGGGCCCACAGTGGTTGCTTGGTGGAGGTGGGTTTTAAACCACGGTTTTTCTGGTATTAATCCAACACCTTAACCACTAGGCTACCACTTCCCACCGAAGTATGTGCGCTGGAATAGTCTTCAGCAGACTCCTGTATCACGAATTAAGTGGGATGGAAAATGAATGAATGAATAAATGAATGTAAAAAATACCTAGGCTGGATCACATCACACGTTTAGCACACGTGCTAGCAAACGTTTAAAAAAAAAAAAAACAACAATGGAGAACCGAGAAACATCTACATGTTCAGTCATGCGTCCGTCGCAGCTCCAGAACACAGAGAAGTACAGCAGCCATCTTTACCACATCTGTGTAGCGTTTCCCAATGCACCAGACAGAGATTACTAATATCCCATTTAAAATCTCATTAGTACCTGAGATCAGCACGCTCCCTGAGCTCGAGGAAACGCTTCATCTTTTTTCTTGCTTTCATATGCATGACATCGAGCTTAATCCTTTCTTAACCTTTAAAAAAAAAAAAAAAAAAAAAGACATTTGCTCTGCCTTTACCTCAGGAAGGAATCCGGATCTAAACCCAGAGACTGAATCTCACTGGACTGCAGTATTATAAAACCAGTTAATTAAAAAGAAAAAGATAAATAAATAAATAAATAAATAAATAAATAAACTTGCATATAATATACTGTAGGGCGGCACAGTGGCGTAGTGGTTATCACAGTAGCCTCACAATAAAAAGGTTCCGGGATCAATTCCCGGGTAGGGGATGTTTCTGTGGGGAGTTTTCATGTTCTCCCTGTGCTTGTGTGGGTTTCCTCCCACAGTCCCAAAACATGATCAACATGAAGTTGATTAGTGATTCTAAATTGCCCATAAGAGTGTGTGTGTGTGTGTGTGGTTGTTGTCTATGGGTGGCCCCTTGGACTGGCAACCTGTATAGGGTGTCTCGGCCTATGTGCGTTGGAATAGGCTCCAGCAAACCACCGTGCACCCGAATTAGAAAATAAGCGGGTAAGAAAAAAAAATGCCCATGAATAATGAATGAATATGGACAGCTCAAACCATTGATGTGTAAAAATATCGATACGGCTAAATATTATGGTAATTTTTCATGATAGTTTATCAATTTAAACATTTACATTCACATAAATACACTATATTGCCACAGATTTGCATCACCTGAACACCAGATTCCTAAACGCTTTCAAACATCATCTTCCAGTCTTCTAGTCAAAGCTTCCAGTCCAGTGGGAATGAGATATCTCTTCATTCAGCTCCAACAGTATTAGTGAGATCAGACACTAATGTCAGGTAAGGAGGTCTGGGGAGGGTCAGTCACCATTCCAGTTCATCCCAAAGGGGTTAAGTGGTGGTAAGTTCAGGACTTTGTGTCAAACGCTGGTTTTTTTTTTTTCACTCTAATAATAAGCCAGTATGTGATAATGGAGGTCAGGGGTTTTGTGCTCAGGATCATTGTCATGTTGGAACAGTGTTGGAGTGTCTTAGTTCCACTGAAGGAATAATGTTATTCTACAACATACAACAAACATTCTAGACCAACGGCGGGCTTCCAGATTTGTAACAACACCTTGGAGAGGAACCCCATAAGGAACTGATGGTCAGGTGACCACCAACTTTTGGCAATATAGCAACGGAATTGAGAGAAAAAATGTTTTTAATTACACTCGTTCACTCACTGACACCTTTATTATTTTGAAAAAAAGGACATAATGCTAATGTACATTTTTTCTGTGTGCCTCGAATAGCTTCAAACATCTTGAATGATAAAACTGAAACCTTCTGAGCTACTGGAAATTAGTCTGAGTCTCAGACATGACGCCCATGGAACACTGGCTAATGCACACCACACAATTGGCTGGAATTTTCAAGAGTTTCCTAAGATTAGATGAAGTTTACAGGATTTTCAGAAGACGTTTGTGTGGTGATAACCCAAAGCCAAAGTCTGATCGAAAAAGTAAACTGTTGTCTCAATCAGTGACAAGAAACAAAAATCAAGATATATTTTTACAAGTACACGGTTTAGACCAGGGGTGTCCAAACTTTTCAGCACAGGGGCCGCATTAACTATGAAACAGCAGTTTGGGGGCCGATTACACAATCGAGGATCAAATAAATAAGAATTCCCCATATTCACCACAGGATTCAGAACACTGATAATGTTCACATATTTACACACAAAGCTTGAAAATATTCGCAGGTCAATAAAGATAAAGTTTGACTCACTGACATCATGAAAAATAACTAGGAGCTGAATTAACTTTTATATAGTATTAGGTTTTTATGTAGTTTTGTGCTTAAAAACATTCCAAACTCATTGAATAAGACGAAGCGATTATCTAAGCACCTTCTCAGCAGCGAAGCTTCGCGAAACTGCTGTTTAATGAATAGCACCGCCCCCTGACAGACTGAACGGAATTGCAGGCAGCAACCTATTTCAAAACTCTGCCAATAGATGGCGGTATTTCATCTCAAAAACTTAACGTCCACATAAGCGGCAGCTGATTTTGGCACGATACACATAAATTTCCATCATTTTATTCGTAGCTAAAAAGGGTTCCGCAGGCCAGATGAGAGGACACTGCAGGCCGAAGCTGGCCCGCGGGCCGTAGTTTGGACGCCCCTGGTTTAGACCATGTCAAAGTCAAGGCCAATATTTAATTACTACTGAAACCGGCCCGCAATCTAACATCTGGGCGATGGTGGGTTTTTTAAGAGGGCGCAAATTTTAGAACGGTGCGGATTATTGTTAGTTTACTGTTGATTGGTTGATCCGTATGTTTGTTTCGTGTCCCTGAGCTAGAGTTCCTTATGGACTGCTTTCCAATCCTGGTACCTCGCTCTAAGTCTTTAATGAAAGAATAAAGATCAAGATACAGATAAAGATAGACAAGGATGAATATAAGGATTAGATAAATATAAAGATGATTAATATTAAAATAAGATTAAGACAAGACAAAATAAGGATTAAGATTAGATAAAGTATTATAGAATTAGCTTGAGAGACTTGGTGAGATTGACACCGTCTGTCTGCAGGTCTGGCTAAGCAAGACTATACCCATGTTAACGTTTGGACGCCGTGATCTTTACATGAGGTAAAATGTTCCTTTAAGTTGTTTTGGGAGCGGAGAAAGTTAACAGTTTTCAATAATTGTGAGAAATTGCACAGAAATCCACCTAAACCAGTAAAACTGTAGGCAAAGTAAATCTCCCACCAGTGCAGCCAATGCTTGATGGCGCTCTTGCATGTAAATCAGTGAGAGCTTTGGATGAACGTGTGCTGGAACGACTGATCACGGAAAGCGTCTTTAGTTGATTGCGCAATAAATTAAGAGTGATTTTAAAACATTGGCAACTTTTCCATAAAATTTTGCAGTCAGGAAAAAAAAAAGAACAAAATCCTGTTGTCTGTGTGTTTTGCTGTTTATTTTGAGCACTAAAATCCGATAAAAACTGAGTTAGTTACTTCCTGCTATGATCAGGAAGCATAAAATAAGTAAGTGAGTTAGAACTGTGTAGAAGATAATTGCTCACTAAACAAGCAGAACAACATTAATCGGCGTCTTCGGTCAGAAGTAAAACAACCTGTTGGCTAAGACAACGGACGTGTGTTTCGAACCCGCCTAATGAAGGAATGAATATTTGTGTGACTAACTGGAGAAACGAGAATGAAATTTGCCCTGAATCTGTCAGCTCGGGTAACAAGCCTCTGGGACCTGAACCACCGCCAGCATGGTGCAATCTGTTTGAAAAAATCTTTTCCATCAACGCAAAAAAAAACTAAAAAAAAAGAAAAACCAAGGAACACATGGTAAACAGGTGTTCAAGTGTTATTACTTCATTCTGTAATACTCATGTCTGGCTACTTTTTTTAAAAGCAAAACAAATCAATAATTACATTAATAACAGGATTCTACAAGCGGGTTTCTTCTAATGAAATCACAACCGCTATGGTAGCAAAGCAAGTGTATGAACCGGATTATTGTCAATCATCTTTTAAATTTACATTTCTGGTCCTGGGATGGACTTGTCCAGGATGTACCCTTGCCTTTCACTCTATGTGCGCTGGGGAAGGTTCCAGCAGACCCTTGTGAACCCAAATTAGGGAATAAGCTGGTTAGAAGATTAGTTAATTATTCATTCATTCATCTTCTTACCCATTTATTCCCGAATCCGGGGTCACAGGGGTCTGCTGTGCCTATCCCAGCACACATAGGGCGAGAGGCGGGGGTACACCCTGGACAGGTCGCCAGTCCATCTCAGAATCACTTTATTAATTACATTTACGATATTTGTCAGACGTGATTTACTTTCAGCTCTTTTAGCCAACTAAGCATTTAGGGGATTAAGTTGAATTAACTTGGTCTTCTAAGTAGCAGTCAAACGCCTTAACCACAGAGCTATCATGAAAAACGAACCTTTTAATGGAACCTCTCCTAACATATCAAAGTCACTGAATCTACTTTAACCTGACAAATAACTGGGAAGTCAGAAGGCCTGGAGTCTTAAGCAAACAGCTACTGCTTTGGCAGTAGCATAATTTTACAAGACAGCATCCCATAATGTGTAGAAGAACCAGGTTTGTCTTTGGTCAAAACAGACACCGACAATAATAAGAACAGTTATTAACAAGAACAACATCTAAAATGCCCATAGGAGGGAGTGTGTGTGTGTGTGTGTGTGTGTGGGTGGCCCTGCGATGGACTGGCGACCCGTCCAGTGTGAACCCCTGTCTTGTATCCTACGTGCGCTAAGATAGGCTCCAACAGCCCACCATGACCCGGAATTAGGGAATAAGTGGGTTAGAAGATGATTGAATGGATGGATGGATGGATGGATGGATGGATGGATGGATGGATGGATGGATGGATGGATGGAATAAGAATACACACTTGGTGTGATGTGTACAGCTTCCTATAATAGAGCGTTTTACTGCTGAACACTTACTTAGCATGTAGCAGAGGATCGAATGGAGGATGCTGAGCTCCATAGACGTGTTGTATACTGCAAACAGAAAAACACATCAATACAGATTAGATTAGTCTACATCATGCTCTTGCTGTTCAACCCCGACCCCCCCGATCTCCCACCAATTGACCCAAATACCAGGACAATAAATTCAGAATCCACAATTAGATTTTATCTTGTAATAACATTTGGATAAAATATAAATTGCAGGCAGTGCGGTAGCGTATTGGTTAGCACGCTCATCTCACAGTGTTGGGTTCGATCACCGGGTGAAGGCTCTTTCTGTGCAGAGTTTACATGGTTTACACGCACTTGCGTCGGTTGTCTTCGGGTTCCTCCCATAGTCACAAATTTTCTACATTGGGTTGATTGGTGACTCTAAATTTCCCACAGAATTGAGTGTGAGCGTGTGTGATGAACTGTTATGGACTGGCTACCTGTACAGGGTGTATCCCCGTCTTTCACCCTATGTGCACTGGGGTCGCCACAGCGGATCACTTCTCCACACTACCCTGTCCGCTACATCTGCCTCTTTCACCCCAACTACCTGCATATCTTAAGAATAATTGAATGAAAGAATAAAATGTAAATTTTTGTCAGGTTTTGCAAAATAAAATAAACAAATAATTTGGCCAAAAGTTTGCAGACACCTCAAGCAACATGATTAAGTGTAACCTAAATTGTTGCCCCACTGTTGACACTGTAGATGAACACTATACTGAACCAAAAGGCCCAAACTCTTTTTCAGCATGGCAAAGTCCCTGAGTGCCCTCATGACATTTTGGGCTTTATTTGCTGTATAACAACTCAAGCGCCTGGCACAGATCACTGAACTCCCAGACAGTGAACCCCATCTGCACCCCAAACCTCCGCAGCCAACATTACTGCTGATCTCACAGACACACGCCACAACGGAGAGTGGAGATCCTTTCCAGCAGTCTGGAGGTTATTATAGGAATAAGAATAAATGAGTGCACTCCCAGAGCACATACAGTGTCTGATTGTACATCACATTCAATTATATGTCATATTTACAGGACACATGTAAGGGGGAGGAGAGGGGGGGGTAGTTTGACCAGCATAAACCAACTTAAAACCAGTTAAAAAGTTAAAATCTACATATGCAGGTCAGTCTTATTACAGTTATTAATTTCTTTAAAATTGCTGTGTAACTCAGACAGACAGACAGACAGAACATGGAGACAGATAAATAGGACATTGAGAGACATACTGATGGAAAGATAGATAGCCACAAAGACAGAGAGACAGACAGACAGACAAGAGAGAAAGAGAGAGAGGGAGAGGCAGAGAGAGACAGACAGGGAGAAAGAGACAGAGGGAGAGAGACAGACAGACAGACAGACAGACAGATAACCAAATAGACAGGCAGACAGTTAACCCTGGTTAATATAAAGGCACAAAATGATAGTTATATTATTATCAGAAATGATGATGATAATAATAATAATAATAATAATATAAAGGGAACAATATAGACTAATAATCTAAAGGTACCAATATACACATCCATCAGCAGTGTGTGTGTCAGGAAGAAAGGGAAGGAGGAATTCTCAAAAATCCCCACTTCCTGCTACCAAACCCCACACACACACACCCCCCCACACACACACACACACACACCCCCACACACACACACACACACACACACACACACACACACACCTGATGGATGTGTATATTGGTCCCTAGGTGGGAATTAAAAAGTCACTAAAAATTCTGGTTTGCTGTAGAAAATGTTCTTCTTATAAAAAACTTATTTAGGTTTGGAAGTTTCCTCTTTCTCTGACATGGTTCAATGACGTCATTTAACAACTTTAACCAAGCTTTTGGGTGGTGGGGGAAGCATCTGAAAGCATTTTTAGCACATCCATGCATGAAACTGTGCTACAGCTACAGGTGCCAAACAGTTTTTAAATCCTGACAGAATGTGTTAGAATCCCGTAACCGGACACACAGTGAAAATACAAGAAGAGTGAGGAGAGAGGAAAAAAAAGTCTTAGCTACACAAACGGCTAATCAGCTAGGCTAGACTTCCGGTTTACTAAAATATATATGTATGTATAAATATAGCTGTGAAAGTTGTCGGGGTTCCAGAACTCGATTTAAACATCCATTTAATGTAAAATGTCCCTCAAAATTTTCCGCAGCTCGTAATAACAGTTTAAAGCCGAATTAGCAGCTGCCACTTCGGTTAGCATGAACACGTCACTTTACCTGCCAGGAACCTTTGCTGAGTTCCTTTTCCAGAATTGTTTTTTACTTCCGTCACTTGACATGTTTTATTTCTATCTTTACAGCAGAACATCAACAACTCGAAACGTCCGAAATACCGAAAATAAATCTCTGAATTCTGTACAAGTGCTTTTATTTACACATTAGCTAATTTCCCTCCTCTTCGCAAACTCAGAAAGACGCCATGTTGGTGCAGCCCTTCGAGGAGAAAGCGGCGAGTTGATTGGTTCGTTTCTGAAAGTCCCCATAGAGCTGACCAATCGGAGAGAAATTGTTATCCAATCCGAAGTGAGCGCTGCTGACGGGATGACGTCGCAGAAACGTCGTTATTTACTGTAAATATTGTTAATGAGCATTTTAAGACCAAACTACATACTGATAAACCATGACAGACAGACAGACAGACAGATAGATAGATAGATAGATAGACAGACAGACAGACAGACAGACAGACAGACAGACAGA
>JAOTRA010094558.1:0-11642 GCA_026260255.1 Pseudolaguvia tuberculata
TCAGTGGAACTAAGAGACTCCAACACTGTTCCAGCATGACAATGATCCTGAGCACAAAACCCCTGACCTCCATTATCTCATACTGGGTTATTATTAGAGTGACAAAAAACACCAGTGTGTTCATCACAAAATCCTGATCTTCTCACCACTGAACCCCTTTGAGATGAACTGGAATGGCGACTGAAGCCCAGACCTCCTTAATTGACATTATTGTCTGATCTCACTAATACTGTTGGAGCTGAATGAAGAGAAATCTCACATTCAAGCACAACCTTAGAGTGAAAAGTCTTATTAGAAGAGTAGAGCTCAAGCTATCAGCAAAATAGAGAGTAACACATATGAACCTGATGGCCAGGTGACCACCTTGCCAGGGTGTACACCTGCCTCTCGCCCTATGTGTACTGGCCTTGGCTTCAGTAGACCCTTGTGACCCCAAATTAGGGAATAAGCGGGTAAGAAGATGAATGAATGAATGAACGAGAACATGAGAAAATCGTTAGACCTGCTAATTAATTAAAACTACATTTACATCATGAACATTTAATAGTAACAGGAATGGAGTCAAATATAGACAAGTAAAAGTCAATCTCTGTAATTAAAAACAAAAATATACTATGTAATATATATATAAAACACTAACTTTAACTAGACTCCGTCTAACCTGCCCTATCTCACATCCAAAACACATGAAGATCATAAATCACTGCCTCATGTCAATCTGATCCATCACCCATTTTATTGTCAGTTTAATGCAGAACCTCACGCTGTACACTGAGGACCCTGATGTGACCTACCCAACCCAGGATGAAGTCTGGAATCAGTTTGAGCAGATTTTTATCTCAATCTCAGGGCTGATCACCTACGCTCCTGTTTTTAAAGATTACCTCTACGAAGGACTCCTACAACTCTACAATGACAATATCCTTTATTTAGAGCTGAGGGCAGGTTTGTCTCAGGTTTGTAAACTATACTATACTATACTAAACTACTAGACAGACAGACAGACAGACAGACGTCTTTGTATGGATATTGAAGTATTTTTTATACACACAAGCTCAGTATCGTTGTAAGTGCATCCCTATTAATGATAGACCGAATAAATACTTTTGTTTTGTTGATTTTTTTTTGCTGTAGACATATGAGCTTGATGGCACCATCCACGACAGAGAATGGTCTCTTCAAACTTACAAAAATATAACAGAGAAGTTCAAGTCAGAGCGTCCAGACTTCATTGGGATCCGTATAATTATATCTGTCCATAGGTAAGATAACATAAAAAGATGGACAAAAGTATTATAATCCAGATTTAGTTTTACTCTTCCTTCAATTATAACCGTCAAACGTCTGGAATAATTTTTCACTAGATCAGGTCATGTGACTGTATGGATTTGTGTTTATGCACTTACAGTAGTGGGATTAAACACTGATAATGTAATAGTGAGGAGGTATGGGGTCCAGTCAGGGGTTCCGTCATGCTGGAACAGGGTTTGAGTCTCACAGTTCTAGTGAGGGATTAATGTAATGCTGATATAGATATTATAGATGACTATAGTGTGCTTCAAAATTTTTGGGTACAGTTTTGTGGGTGTCCACCAACCTTTAGCTTTATTTATTTTATGGAATGGTGTAAATTAAATTCAGAAACTTGTAGAAGTGATCCATGTTGACATTATCGCTGGTCTGTATCTTGCTCAGTGTTCATCTATTCTTTTCTGTACAGGACACAGAATTTGTCAAAAGTCAAACAGGCAATAAAGGATACCCTAAAAATGCAAAAACAATATCCAGAAATCATCGCTGGCTTTGATCTGGTAAAAACTCCTACTTAACTGTGAACTGAAAGGATTTGGTTTTTATTAGAATCTAAATCAACGAGCTACACTTTATACAATACGTCATTGTAGGTTGGGCGTGAGGATCGAGGGAATTCCATCTGGTATTATCGAGACGCTCTTTCATTCCCCTCTCAAGTTAAAGCCAAACTTTCCTACTTCTTTCATGCAGGCGAGACTGGTAAGTCCCAGATTTATCTATAGTCATCCACATCATACATCGTACATACCAACAATACTAAATCCTAAACCACTCTGGTCTGGAGGGTTGGTGTCCTGAACATTTTAGCTCCAAAAAAACTGACTAGAATCAACAAAACAAGAAACATCTGAATATAATGAAAAATTTAAGGGAACTAATGACAGATGGGTTAAACACATGGTAAGACTCACATGACAAACACATGACACAAAAGGTCAAAATGACATGGCTGCCCTCTGGCGGCCTGCTGGGATACTGTCCCATAATTCCCTGTCCAGGTTGTACCCCTCATGCACTTTCCCCCTTTAGAAAACAGGGAATGGCTCCAGCAGACCCCTGTGACCCAGATAAGGGAATAAGAGGGTAAATGAATGAATGAATGAATGAATGAATGAATGAACATTACCTTTAGACAATTCAGATGATGATTAAATAGATACCATGGCACATGTCCAAAACATCATTTAGATAGGAGAAAGAGGGAGTATTATTTTATGACTCTGAAGGGTGAAAAGCAGGAGGGGGCCAGTACAGGGCCACACACACTCATACTCACTCCAACAGGGAATTTACATTCACCAATTAACCTTAACATTGTAAACGGTCAGAGGAAACCAAAGAACTTGGAGTAAACGCATTCAAGCACAGAGAGAACATACAAACTCTACACAGAAATTTCGCTCCTGCCTGGGAATCGAACCTACACCTTCTTGCATAGGTCTCAGCTCCATCAAGTTAACTCTAGATTCTCCGGTTTCCTTCCACAGTCCAATTAGGTTTGATTAGTGATACATTAGGTTTGATTAGTGATTCTAAATTGCCCATAGTAATGTAATAGTGTGTGTGGCCCTGTAATGGACTGGCTATATGTCCATGGTGTAGACCTCCTGTCTTTCACCCTACGTGTGCTGGGATAGACTCCAGCAGACCCTGTGACCTTGAATTAGGGATCAAGTGCGTATAGAAGAGAAATAAAACTGCATAAATAATGTAGTGTCTATGTGTGTTTATAGACTTGTATGGCACAGATATTGACAGGAATATTCTGGATGCGCTGTTATTTAATACTACACGTATTGGGCATGGTTTTGCTCTGGCACATCATCCACTGGCTAACGAGCTGTCTAGGAAAATGAATGTGCCAGTGGAAGTATGTCCAATATCCAATCAGGTATGAACTTTATGACTTTACAAGACTGAAAAGATTACACAGTTCTAGAATGTGTCTATACTCTCCAGCATCAGAGATCTCTCTATGAGACTCAAACCCCTGTTCAAGCATGGAGAAAACATGTTTTGGATTGATTCTGACTCAATTCCTTTAAACTGAACACCTTTGAGATGAACTAGAAGCCAGGTTGAACCCTAGACCTCAATATTACATCATCAGTGTGGTGAATCGGTCACTGAATGATCAAATCCTCTCAGTCACATGACACAATTTGGTGAAAGGTATTATTAGAAAAAAGGTTCATAGCAGGAATAAATCTGGCGTATGATGTTGAACAAGCATGTGTGTGGGATGGTCATACTTTTGGTTATGCTGTCTGTCATTATTTTATCTAATTTATTTGTGCCATAGGTTCTAAAGCTGGTCTCAGATCTGCGAAATCACCCTGCTGCAGTGTTAATGTCAGAGGGACATCCTATGGTGGTGAGCTCTGACGATCCAACCTTGTTTGGCACAGCTGGTCTCACTTATGATTTCTACGAAGTCTTTGTTGGAATCGGGGGTCTTAGTGCCAATGTAGGCACGCTGAAAGAGTTAGCGATGAATTCCATCAGGTGAAAGTTCTTGCATTAATAATTTGTTTAAAAATCATAAAATATATATGCTTGATTTATATAATACATTTCTTTCATATAATACAACAGATTTTTTTTGTTTGGGTACAGGTTCAGTTCCCTGCCAACAGTGCTTAAGGATAAGGCCATGGCTTTATGGCAGCAAAAGTGGAACAATTTTATTTCGGATAATACACCATAATTAGAGTTACGGCTAACAAAAACAATTTTATTCAAGAAGTTGACATTTGAAAGCAACAGAATACCTACACCAAACAGATCAGGGTTGACAGATTGAAATTTTGAAGCCCATCTACACTGTAAAACCCTCCCATAGCAGCCAAAGATCCAGTTTTTGCTAGTAGTAGCTGTCAGTTAATTCTTAAAACAAAAATAAAAACATTATTATTCCACTTTGCAAACGTTTGGGCACCCTAAAAGTTTATTCTTTTTACAAGGTTTCAGAACTTAATCAGCTCATTAGATCTGATGCATGGCAACATCTGTCATTACTAAATGCCAATTTCAAAGCTTTGCAAATACTATTCAAATATACAAATAGGCTCTTTAAACCTTCTGCACACACTCAACAACCATGGGTTCCTCTAGGCAGCTGTGTAAGATACCGTCAATGCAGGAGAATGCTACAAGAAGATAGCCAAGCGTTGTCAGCTTGCAGTCTCCAGTGAGAAATGGCAGTTCAGGGAAATTGTGAAGGTTAAGATAAAATCTGTAAGACCAAGGAAACTCAGAGAACTGCTCATATGCTGGTCCAAAAGACAAAACAAAACCCTCATTTGACTGCAGGAAGATTTAACAGACTCACCAAGACTTGAGCAAGACCTTCATGAAAGATTCTGCAGAAGAAAACCTTACCCGAGTCCCCATAATAAAATCCAATGTCAAAAGTATGCAACAGAACATCTACAGAAGTCTGATGTGTTTTGGAAACAAGTGCTGTGGACTGATGAAGTTTAAATTGAACTTTTTGGCCACAATCCGCAAAGGCATGTTTGGATTTATAAAAAAAAAAAAAAAAAAAAAAAAAAATGCTGGAGCAGCATTTCATGAAGTCACACTGCCAACTAATAAGCATGGAGGTTAAGATCTAACATGCTTTGAGTTTGTGTTGCAGCCAGTGGCAGAGAAAACATTGCACAAGTGGGGGGGGAAACTGAAAAGAGGTCGGCTTCTACAACAGGACAACGATCCCAAACATATCTCATGATATACATCAAGAGACACAAGCTGAAGGTTTTGGAATGGCCATCACAATCCCATTTTTTTGAACGTCATTGAAAATTGTGGGTAGACTTTAACAGCATGTACCTGCAAGACGACCAAAGAATATTAAAGAACAAAACCTTTTGCAAGGAAGAAAAGAAGAAAATCCCAAGTACAAGAACTGAAAGGATTTTAGCTGCCTATAAAAAGTGTTTGCAAGCTGTGACATCTTCAAGAGGTGTTACTATGTACTGATTTGTAGGTAGGGTGCCCAAACCTTTGCACAGTGCTATATTTTTTTTCTACATTTTTGTTCAATTTATGCCATAAGAAGGAACTATACATCAATGTTTGCTGAACATATTGTAAGACTGTTAAAATCTTTTCAATTAAAAAAAAATAAAATCACTAAAATCTGTTATCAAGGGTTGCCTAAACTTTTGCACAGGACTGTAATTATTTCACAAGCTTGGATTACAATATAGTTTTGTGAAGAAAAAATTTTTTATATATTTAGTGATTTATAAATGGTAAATGTTTACAAGGTGACTGCAAGCAGCTGAATGTTTGCCTTATAATTTTCTGTATGAAAAAAATCTCTTTTTTTACTAAAAAAAATCTGATTTTTTTTTTTTTGCCTAAAAATAAAGTTAGCAGTATGTGGGCTCCATAATAACAAACAATGCGATATTTTTGTGCTGTTATATATAATTTCCTCAGATGATTTGAATCACTTCAGTAATAAATTCTCTCCCCTAATTTGGGGTCATGAGGACTGCTGGAGCCTATCCCAGCACACATAGGGTAAAAGGCAGGGGCACACCCCGGACAGGTCACCAGTCCATCACAGGGCCACACATGAACAAGCAAACACACACACTCCTATGGGTAATTAAGAATCACCAATCAACCGTCAACCTCATGTACATGTTTTTGGACTGTCGGAGGAAACTGGAGTAACCCAGAAAAAACCCACACAAGTTCAGGGAGAAGATGCAAACTCACAGAAAGACCGGGAAGCGAACCCTGGACCTTCTTGTTGTGAGGTGACCGTGCTAACAACTACACTACCGCACTGCCCACTGTATAAATGAATTACAATTAATTTTTGTTCTGAAAGTGAAAGGTTGTTTTTGCATCTGAATGGTTTAAACTATCGGTAATGTTTACACAGTAGCAGAACTTAAAACAATGAATAAATGATCAACTTTCACTCGGTTATTTAACATTATAATTAATCCATAAATCCCATGTACATAAGAAATGGTAGCCTAATGGTTAAGGTGTTGGGTTAATACCAGAAAGACCCACCTCCACCAAGCAACCACTGTGGGTCCTTGAGCAAGGCCCTTAACCCACAATTGCTCAGTTGTAAAAAAAGAGAGCAAATGTAAGTTGCTCTGGATAAACTGTAACTGTAATGTGATTGTTGCAGATACACAAATTGTGATTTGGATGCTGACCTGTTATATTGTGCAGGTCTAATTTGAATTGCTTTAATTCCATCATTTTGATTGAACCACAACAAGAAGCTATTTTACACATTTAATTCTTACAACACAAAGATAAAATAAAACAATAAAATATACAGACTGAATGTTTTTCATTGTTATTCATTTCCCGAGTAGTTTAATGACTGTAAATATTCTGTTCAAAATAAAAGATTTTTTGGCAAAATACCCCTCTAAAGTGCAACGGAATTGGGATGCAGGGGTTTTACCCGAGCCAAACGGGACAGTCCTAATCTCAGACCCAGTCCAGGGGACTTCAGGGGAGGACTTTGACAAGAGCTGGGGCTTCTTCCTACCAGACCTGATAACATCAAAAGAGGAAACAGTCCAATTACTTGCAGTCTCAGTGAAATAAAATGGAGTGAAGCATCTGTTTTGCTTTGTAGATCATTTGTTAGATCAAGCTCAAGGAGTCATCCATTTTATCTGCTACAGGTTTTTTTGCTTCTTTATTCAGCCGACATCTGTACATAATTTGATAAACTTCCCACACACAAGTCTTACCAGGAGGTGTCCATTTAGTCATTCTGCCCCCTGCAGGACTGGTATGGAGTGGTGATTTATTCACAGGTGGAGTGCTGGGAGTTCTGCTCAGTGTGGAGAGAGGTTGAGAGGAAGATGGACTCTTGACTCCTGCACTAGAAAGTGTTGAGTTTTTGACTGACAAATGGGAAATACGAACATTTTTAGTCCACAGTAGTCTATATCATCTATGAGTATATCGTATTCATCAAAGATATACTATATGTTTGACCATCACACCCATATGTGCTTCTTTAAACTGGCTCCACAAACGCTAAACACAATGTCCAAAATGTTCATGTATTATTCCTTTAATTTAACCGTGGGACTCAAACTCTGTTCCAGCATGACGGTGTCCTGATCTCAATGAAGACATGCTGTGTTCCGATTTGGAGTAGAGGACATTTCTAGAATTTTGGTAGAAAGACTTAAAATTCATGTCTTTTACACAATTGTACTATTTGGGGTTAAGGGCCTAGATCAGGGGCCTAGCAGTGGCTACTTGGTGGTACTAGAAATGGAACCCTGATCCTTCAGTTAGCAGCCACTTTCCCCAGGAGTCACTTTAAGTAGAGGTGATGCAAACACACAGTCATTTAAACGGCTCTACACAGTTACAGTTACAGTTAGGCATTTGGCAGACGCTCTTATCCAGAGCGACTTACATTTGAGCAATTGTGGGTTAAGGGCCTTGCTCAAGAGCCCACAGTGGTAGCTTGATGGAGGTGGGAATTGAACCAACCCCAGTCTTTCTGGTATTAGTCCAACACCTTAACCACTAGGCTACCACTTCCTTTTACACTGGGTGAGCAGATTGAGCTTACAGATATAATTATACACAACCACCTCTAATATATCAAAATATCCATTTTTATCATCCTTTTGATTTATAACTTAACTCTACCATCAGTTATATTATTCAGGTGAGAATTAATAGCATGTGGGAACACACAAACCTCTTGACTGTGGTTTGGTTTTGGTCGGTTTAGTTGATTTCTTTTCTTTCTTAACAGTTTTGGGTGAAGTCTTATTCTCTTTTTTAGCCCGTTTTCTTTTCTCTTGTTTTTTCTTCATGTATTCTTCATCCTCGCTCTCGTCAGCGTCACTGAGCTCAGATTCATTTTCTAGATAAATAAAAAGACAGAGCAGCATTAAATCAGGTTCAGTACAATCAATTTCATTCTATTTTAAATTTCACTCATAACAGGACTAAATGGGTAGGTGGACGTACCGGGTGTGTTCTGAGGTCTGTAGTCTTCGTCCTCCTCTTCTTTTTGGTCATGCATCTGTTGCTCTGTCGTTTTCTGGGATTTTCTCTTTGAGCATAGGGAAGATAAAGTCGTTGGATCGCAGCTGATCTGATCTAATCCTAGAATTACACAGCAGCAAGATTCAGTAAAACTCAACCATTACTTTTAGTGGAATCAATTTCTTTGCATATCCCATTTTAAAAACTTGCGGTCAGAGTGCAGGGGCAGCTACGATAGAGCGTCTGGAGCAGGACGGGTAAGGGTCTGCCGCAAAGACTCCTCAGTGGCAGACTGCCAGTTGTGAACTTGACCCCAGGTCTTTCTGTGCCTTAACCATTCTATCTACCACTGCGTAGCCGGTTTTATATAACATATACTGTATAACATTGGATCATTTTGACATTTGATCATTTTGATCAGTAATTATAAACTGTGTTGCATGTACATACATACGGTACATCATTTTATTTCATTTTTATGTAAATAAATTTTCTTATAGGTAAGTTATAGCAATGTAAAATCATTTTAAATTGTAATTCACTTCTTTATACTTTATATTTTTTTGAGTTGAATATAAGACCTTGTGTTTTGCCTTTTTTCCATCAATGAGAGTTACTTGTCTTATTTTCGTGAACGTTGCCTTTTGTCTCATCTTGTTTGGATAAGTGTTTAGTCACACTCCTATCCTCAAACTTTAAGAGTTAAGTCTGAAATAGTGAAAGTAGTGAGATTTACCCATGCTGGCGACATCCACGCTGCAGTTTGACAGCACAGGAGGGATGTCTTCAGTGGTCTGGCCTGAAGGTTTATCCACATCTAGAAAATTATATAAACAGGTCAGTTGGGACAGAACCAGTTCTGAAAACCTTCAAAAATACAGAAAATGGTTTTAAATAGGTTTACCAAGGCAACGGGTTTCAACACTGAAGTGTGTCAGAACTGGCGGTACATCAGTACAAGGTTCTGACTTTTCAACTGCATTGCAAGAAAAAACAATAAATAATTATAAAAAAAAACAAGTCAAACTCTTAAAAATAGGATTCATCAGTATGAGAACATGTACACACATGTGCTCTCTGTAGACTGGAGCTGCGAAATGATCAGAGCAGTTTCTAAATCTCTTTTAAACAGTTTTTCCTCCACTCTAAAAAACAAAACATGGAATGCAGAATGCAGAGGATACATGGACTCACAGAATTACCCGATAAAATACTTTGTAATGTTATATTCGTAACGGAAGCCACATGGCCTGTACCTGTCTTTGTGTACTTTAGCTGTTAAACCAACAAGTTCGGTCTTCCTGGATTTGTCCAGCTGACATTCTTTGACTGAAGCTCTGGCCTTTTTGTTAGGAGGAGCTTTTGCTGTGGCAAAATCCTCACCTGTTGTAAAAAGATAGGGAAACAGTATAAAATGTATTAATGTAATGTTATCACTATCACCACCTCATTCCATCTCAGCATCAAATCTCTGGATCAGCACTTGAAGAAAGAATGCTATAGTCTTAACAAAAGAATTATTTAATAGCAAGGCCTTGTCTTTGTTTTTTATATTTAATAGGCCTGGTCTTTTTTTGGTCTATAACTGTCCAGTTAGTAGAAGTTTTTTCTATTATAATTTATCTGCCTCAAAGATTGTTAATAATCCACTGTAACACATTTCCGCCCCCTGTGGTTCTTATAGACTTTTAGTATTTACTCTTCTAGATTGACAAATATATTGTTCCAGCCTACAGTATGATTTTTATGCTTTCTTTTCAGCCAACAGTTACATCATATTTACATAAGGACCGGGTCTGATCTTGATGAGACAATATTCATTCATCTTCTTACCCACTTTTTCCCTAATTCCGGATCACGGTGGCCTGTTGGAGCCTATTCGTATTCACACACATAGGGTGAGAGGCAGGGGTACACTAAGGACAGACCACCACATTCATTCATCTTCTTACACACTTATTCCCGAATCCGGCGTCACGGGGGGCGAGAAGTGGGGGTACACCCTAGACGGGTCGCCACATAGACAAACGACCATTCACACATTCACTCCTATGGACAATTTACAATCACCAATCCACCTAATCTGCATGCTTTTGGACTGTGGGGGGAAACCGGAGCACCCGGTGAAAACCCCCGCAAGCACGGGGAGAACATGCAAACTCCTGGCCCAGGATTCGAGCCTGAGACCTTCTTATTGTGAGGCGACTGTGCTATCCACTACACCACCGCGCCACCCTTGATCACCACACACATAGACAAACAAACCACTTACTCAATTTAGACTCAACAATCAACCTAATGTACATGTTTTTGGACTGTTGGAGGAAACCAGAGGACCCGAAAGAAACCCATGCATGTGCTGGGAGAACATGAGACAATAGATTTCTTTCTTTCCATATACCAGCTTAAAACACCCCCGAGGCAGAGAGCAGGGACAGGGGAAAAGAGGAAGGGTTTAGAGCCTTACTGAAGGGCCCAACACTATTCATTTACTACCCAGAAGGTTGTACAATACAGAGGAAAAATCTCACCATCATCATCATCATCATCCATGAAGTCTGAATAATTCACGGTTTTCTTATTCCTGATAAACACAATACATAAACACTGATCAGTTAATAAACAGTAGCAGTCAGGACACGGTAATATTCACAGAAACTAACAGTAGATCAGTACAAACCTGGCCGGTCGATCCATTTCGTTAACAAAAACCCAATTCAATTTGTCCCCTTGACCCCTAATTAGGGAATAAGCGGGTAAGAAGATGAATGAATGAATGAAAATATTTGTTGTTGTTTTTGCAGAAACAGACACAGCGCTAACAGTCGCTACGATTTCATGCTTACCGCTGCTGAAAATTCCTCTACTTAAAAAAATAAACCATTAAAGTAAATCTGATATTGATTTTAAACACGGCTAAAATGGTTTATTTCTTAAAAGAATTCATTAATACAAACAGTAACAGAATAAAAGCCACCCGAAAACATGTGTTTTAATTATAGCGCGCCTAAAAACAAACTGGAAGTATCTCTCGGGAGATTCGAATTACAGATTCGTAACACTCAAAAATTTTGTTTAGTTCTTTAGTTCTTTAAAGATGCCCAACGGACGTTAAAAAAAATCGTTTACGATTTACGCTAAGAAATATAATATTTCTCAAATTGAGCCAAACAGAAAAAAAGTTTAACATCTTGTACACGAATGTGCGGATTTCAATTAGTAACTGAACTAAAACCATTGCAGCGTGTGTGTGTGTGTGTGTGTGTGTGTGTGTGTGTGTGTGTGTGTGTGTGTGTGTGTGTGTGTGTGTGTGTGTG
>JAOTRA010094584.1:0-11639 GCA_026260255.1 Pseudolaguvia tuberculata
TGTGTGTGTGTGTGTGTGTGTGTGTGTGTGTGTGTGTGTGTGTGTGTGTGTGTGTGTGTGTGTGTGTGTATTTGTGGCCCTGCAATGGACTGATGACCTATCCTGTAGTTTGCACTATGTGCTCTGCAATAGGCTGTAGCAGACCCTGTGAATCAGAATAAGCGTGTTAGAAGATGAATGAATGAAAATAGTAAATTGTATTAAACTAGATATGATTTTATAAAAGTGGATTTGCACCAAGATTTACACAAAAAAGTGGTATTCAAAAAATTGTCCCTGCATTGTCTTGTTCTCTGGTTTCATCATTATTTAAAAGCCATAATCAGTAACATTTGTTTCTGGGTATGATGTACCTACATTTGGAGATTTATTTTCATCAGCAGCAATGCTGAAATAGCAGTTTATTGCTTTCATGTTAATGATATTCAGTAGCTTTTTTTGGAAAGCAGGTGCTGTTCTAACTGATGATTGTGTGTGTGTGTGTGTGTGTGTGTGTGTGTGTGTGTGTGTTTTCAGCTGACTGGGTTCATCTACGCCTGTTATGTGGTGAAACTAATTTCGGAAGAAGAAGACAGCTGTAAGTACACACCTGAAGCCTGGCTATATGGTTCTTCTTTAGGGATTTGAGTTGCGTTTGATAACTACTTTAAATAACGTTTGGCCTGAAGAACATGTGAAATCCGTCCAAATATGACCTTATGACCACAAAATGCAACACTGGTTGCACTGGTTTCTTTACAAATCCAATGGCTGGCTAATATTAGCAAGCTGTCATTGCAATGCCATTTTCACCTGTTTTCCAGGAAATGAGACTCAAAAAAAAACCAAGGGGTTTTTCTCAAAGGGCAACCCATTGTGCAAAACCAGGGTCTTGTCTTCATGCTGTAAAGGCTGCAGTTCCTCGTGATCAATGAAAAATAGCTTTTTTCCTGTGGCAGTTAACACACTCAACAGCTAAACACAAACATGGACGTTCACACCACTGCAAAGTCACTTCACACACATTAATCTGATGTCTACCATGCATCTGTCACTCTGCTGCATATATACCACTAAAATCACCTGCATCTTCCCATCTTATATCTTGTACCACTCCGTACACTGCACCTTTATTGTTAAATGCACAGCATTTTCATATTTATATCTGTTAATTATGCTCTACATTTATTCTGTATTTATTGTAAATGACACTTATGCACTTCTGGTTAGATGCAAAACTGCATTTAATTGGCTCTGTACTTGTACTCTGCATAATGACAAAGTTGAATCTAATCTAATCTAATCTAACTAATACAGGACGAATTGTTTCCTGTTCCAAGTCTTAGGATGAGGGTGCACTATTTGAGTTAGCCAGTCGCTATTACATGTGCAAAGTATTGTTTGTTCATTCACTTTACTAAACAAGTATTATTATTATTAGCATCTTTGTCTCTTTGGATTTTTGACCTGTTTCTGGGTATTGGATTTGTCTATTCTGTTTCCCTTTTGTGTGTGTGTCCCTCTTTGTCACTAAACGTTTTAAACTACGCAACTGAGTTACTGCATTCTTGGATCCGGCATACCCCGCCCCATCACAGAATACTTTGCCACCCTCGGATTCAGCGGAGCTCAGTCAGCTTCAAGCCAAGCTAACTTTTCATGTTGCAAGCCTTCCAAGAATGGCTGAATGTGCTTACTGCACCTGCTTCAGCGGCGGCACCTCCCTCCCAAGTCTCTGCTGTTTAAGTTTGACAGAGATTCTAAAAAATGCAGTGGATTTATCAAACAGTATTGCATTCTCTTCTTGAATCCACCGCAAGGATTCCCCACTGTGCTTGTTTTTTACATTTAGCAGAGCGTGCTTTAGACTGGGCAGCAGCAATGTGAGAGGTAGACTCTTACCTCCTATCATCTAGCAAGCATTTTTTCACTTGATTTAAGGAGGTATTCGAACACCCGGCAGGTGGGTTGGACGTATCTTCTCATCTTTTGTGTTTAAAACAAGGTTCACAATCTGCCGCCAATTCCACTATCGTATTCAGATCTCTAGGAGCGCGAAGTGGGATGAATGAGGTAGCGCTTAAATTTTTGTTTAAGGTAAATAAATAAATAAATAAATAAATAAATAAGGAGCTAC
The DNA here is from genome assembly GCA_026260255.1 of Pseudolaguvia tuberculata. Taxonomy (NCBI): domain Eukaryota; kingdom Metazoa; phylum Chordata; class Actinopteri; order Siluriformes; family Sisoridae; genus Pseudolaguvia; species Pseudolaguvia tuberculata. Next base: position 2,117 of record JAOTRA010094584.1, read on the forward strand.
AAGTGGAACTAGTTTATTTACAGAGATGTAGTTAAAGTTTTTTTAAAAGCTGCATCTATCCTTTATCACGACTTAAATTGGAGGCTTTAGATAAGTACATAAAGGAAGTGCTCAATAACAGCGATGGTTTCTATGTATGTTGGCCTATTTAAAATTTCCCGCAGGATTAATGAAGTGTCTTATCGTTTGCTATTTCTCCCACATTTCATGTCTCTTTGCTCAAGCCCTATCACAGCAGTGGACAACAATGTTAACCCTAACAATGCCCCCCGGTTCCATCAAGCTGGAGGATGGTCCTGCTTATTGGGTCCGGGAGATCCTAGATTCTCATTGTCGGAGGGGACACCTGGAGTATCTGGTCAATTGGGAGGGTTATGTACCAGAGGAACAATGTTGGGTTAAGGTTTGAGATATTCTGGACAATTTTTTCATTCAAGACTTTCATGCCAGACACCCTGATCGCCCAGCACCTCGCTGTCACTAGGGGGTTATACGGTGAGGGTGCACTATTTACATTAGCCACTCACTAATACATGAGCGAAGTATTGTTTGATCATTCACTTTACTGAGCGAGTATTGTTATTAGCATCTTTGCTGGATATTGGATTTGGATATTGGATTTCTCATTGTCATTTAACATTTGAAACTACACAACTGAGTTTTTGCATTCATGGAATTCGGAAAACCGCACCTCATCACACAAACCTCGTGGAGATATGTACTGGAACCCTTGGTTTCTAATGCAAGGCTTTTAAATGACTTTTTTGTCATGTAATGATAACTACACACGTCTCTTACTGGTTGGGGTGCTGTCATTGGTGGTAGCTACACCCAAGGGTTGAGGGAAGACACTTATCTCTTTTGGCACATAAACTGGCTAAGGGTGCTAGCAATGCTTCATGTGGTGAAAAAACTTTCTGCCAGACCTGAGTGCCCATCATGTAATAATCTGCACATTGTCAGAACGGGTGGGGGGAGCAGAATCGGGGAAAATGAGTGCACCAAAATGCAGGATTGGCAAGTTAAAATAGTCCATTTTATTAATGAAAAAAAAATAAATAAATCATGATCAGACGAAAAACTCTAAACTTGAACGAGACTTGCACAAGACATGAACGATACCAAAACCAAGGGGAAAAGGGCAAAAAGGGAAATGATCCAACAACCCCTAGGAGAAAACTGCTGGCTTATAAAGCGTGCAAATCAGCGCACAACGAGACTCAGCCGAGCCCGTGCGCGCACTGCTGCACACCGGCAGCGTGCCGGAGACGCTCACAGAGCAGGGCGTGACAGTACGCTCCCCTCTATGGATGCCTCCTGGCGATCTCCTAGGGGGGCCCTCCGGAAGAAAGAGGGACCTGATCCAAGAACTAGAGCAAGACGAGCACCAGAGCGAGACAACAACCAGAATCAGACAAGAACGAGACAAGAATGGGGACCGAGACGAAAGCCGGAATGAGACAAGAGTGGGGACCGAAACGAGAGCCAGAAAGAAATGAGAGAGGGGACCGAGACGAGAGCCAGAAAGAGACGAGAGAGGGGACCGAGACGAGAGACAAAACGAGATGAGAGAGGGGACCGAGACAAGAGCCAGAACAAGACGAGAGAGGGGACCGAGACAAGAGCCAGAACAAGACGAGAGAGGTGACCGAGACGAGAGCCAGAACGAGATGAGGCAGGGGATCGAGACGAGAGGGGGAACCGAGACAAGAACCAGAACGATACGAGAGGGGGAACCGAGACGAGAAACAGAACGAGACAAGAGGGGGAACCAAGACAAGAAACAGAAAGAGACAAGAGAGGGAACCAAAAAGAGAACGAGACGAGAGAGGGGGAACTTGAGTCGAGAAACAGAACGAAACGAGAGAGGGAACCGAGATGAGAACCAGAACGAGACAAGAGAGGGGAAACCCAAGATGAGAACCAGAACAAGATGAAAGAGGGGGAACCTGAAATGAGAACCAGAACGAGGCGAGAGAGGGAACCTAAAACAAGAACCAGAACAAGACAAGAGAGTAGGAACCTGAGACTAGAACCAGAACCAGACGAGAGAGGGGGGAACCTGAGACAACCAGACGAGAGAGGGGGAACCCAAGACGAGAACCAGATAAGAGAGGGGGAACCCGAGACAAGAGAGGGAAAGAGGATTAGAAAGGGAACCTGAAACGAGAACCAGAACAAGACAAGAACCTGAAACGAGAACCAGAACAAGGGACCCTGAGATGAGAACCAGAACGAGATGAGAGAGTGAAGGGGGACAAAAACCAGAACGTGAATCGATACGAGAACTAGAACGAGGCAAGAGAGGGAAAGGGGAAAAGAGGGAACCTGAAATGAGGAACAGAATGAGAAGAGAGAGGGGTAACCTGAGACAAGAACCAGAACCAGACAAGAGAGGGGGAACCTGAGATGAGAGAGGGAAAGGGGATGAGAAAAGGAATCTGAAACTAGAACCAGAACAAGACAAGAACCAGAACGAGGCCAGAGAGGGGGAACCTGAGACGAGAACCAGACAGGAACCGGGACAAGAACCAGAACAAAGCAAGAGAGGGAAAAAGGACGAGAGAGGGAACCTAGACGAGAACAGAGATGAGAGAGGTGACGGGAACCAGAACGGGAACCAAGACAAGAACCAGAAGAAGGCAAGAGAGGCAACCTGAAACGAGAACCAGAACAAGACGAGAACCAGAACGAAGAGAGAAAGGGGGAACTTGAGATGAGAACCAGAACTAGACAAGAGAGGGGGAACCTGAGACGGGAGAGCAAATGAGGAAAGGAAGACGAGAACCAGAAGATGAGAGAGGGGACCTGAGACGAGAGGAGAGGACGAGAGAGGGAACATAAACAAGAGAGCACGAGACAGGAGAACATGATTGAGAGAGGAAAACATGAACGAGGAGAGAGAGAGAGAGAGAGAGAGAGAGAGAGAGAGAGAGAGAGAGAGAGAGAGAACAGAACATGAACGAGGAGAGAGAGCAAGAGGAGAACATGAACAAGGAGAGAGAGGAGAACCTGAACGCGGGGAGAGAGAGAACCGAGAGAACCTGAATGAGGAGAGAGAGGGAACTGAGAGAACCTGAATAAGAGTAGAGAACCTGAACGAGGAGAGAGAGTAGAACATGAACAAGGAGAGAGAGAGGAGAACATAAACGAGGAGAGAGGGACCCGAGAGAAGAACCTGAACAAGGAGAGAGAGGGAACCGAGAAAACCTGAACGAGAGAGGGGAACCTGAACGAGAGAGGGGGACCTGAACGAGGAGAGAGGAACCTGAAACGAGATAGGGAACATGAACGAGAGAGGGAACATGAACGAGAGAGGGAACATGAACGAGAGAGGGAACATGAACGAGAGAGGGAACATGAACGAGAGAGGGAACATGAACGAAAGAGGGAACATGAACGAGAGAGGGAAAGGGGACAAGACAACACAATCATTGAACAAGAAAACCTGAGGCTATAAGCAAAATTCAAATACTCAAACACTGAAGAGGAAAAAAAAGAAAAGAAAAGAAAGTACTCAGCCAGATAAACTTTGAAGGCATAATGGAGGTCCAGGTCCATAAACGATCCAATACCTCGAAAGGGTAGGATCGAGGCGAGGCTTCCTAGCCTCCGTGACAGGAACAGAACGAGGCCCTCAGGCCTCCTCAACAGGATCAGAACGAGGGCCTCCAGGCCTCCTCGACAGGAGCAGAACGAGGCCCCTCGACCACCTTTGGACCCGGCAGAGGCTCCTCGACCACCTCCGGACCAGGTAGACGCTCCTCAACCACCTGATGCTTGATCACTAGTCGGAACCCACCTCTGAGCAGACACATCAATAGGGGTGACTGAAGATTTCCACTATGTCCAAATTCAATTGTCAAAGAAAATAATCTTTCCAACAATAAATGGCACAAGTAAAAAGAACAAACTTTCCAAATGATGCAAGTTCCCAAAAGATGCAAATCTCTTCACAAATCCATTATTTCCATTATTTTTAAATTATCCAATCTCGTTTTGCCAAATTCCCATTTTTTTCAAATTTACCCAATTTGGCTCCTACTTTAGTGATGCAGTTACCATTATTTCCGGCTCTTTCCTAATTGTGACGTGGGTTACCCTTGTGATGCAGGCCCTACTCTTTGGTGGCAGTCCTTCAATTTTCCCCTTTCTTTCGGATTTTTCACACTTTGCTTGTTTGCAACTCAAGACTTCACTTTGCTGCAGATTTTCAAAAAAAAGTTTTTCTACTTTGGACATATTAACCACCAAAAATGCGTAAGTTTTAATTTTATTTACTTTTCTCTTTTATATATAAATTTTATGTATTTTTTGTTGTTATTTGAACTACTTCTAAATTATATTTGTGAAATCACCTATTGTTACGAGATTAGGAACACCAACAGGAGTCAGACGTTAGGGAACACACTTTTATTTAAGGGTAAGTACAATCAAACCTATAACAAAACGAAATCAAAACGAAACCACTCAGCAACGCTGCTCTAATGAAAACCGTACTTATCTTCATGGGATTTGAACGTGGAAACAGATTCTTGGAACTGGGAGAAACCGTGGACTCGAACAGAGTGGCATGGCGATCCAGCACACATAACGTGAAACAAATTTCAAACAATAATCCGCGCCTCGTAAAGATGGTGCTCACCTTAAATAACGTGGTTAGTGACGAGGAAGGTGTAGGGCGTGACACCTATTCAGTTCAACTCTTTAATGATTTTTATCAGTTCACACTAGAATCACCTATTTTATATTCTTTTAATGATTCTTTTAATTCAGTACTCAAGTTCACACAGTTAGTAATTAATGGCTAAATTTTAATTCAGTATTTTTATAGAACTATAACATAGTGGTACGCACTTCTTTTAAAGTATTTCTCTCACCTCCTGGCGGTCCTCGAGGGCGCCCCCTGGGGTGAGGTGACAGAAGCTCAGGGTGTCAGGCGTGAAAGTCTCGAATGAGCGACGGATCCAGGATGTCTTGAGCCTTTACCCAAGTTTGCTCCTCTTGTCCATAACCCTCCCAATCCACCAGGTATTGCATCCCATTCCTCCGCCTCCTGGAGCTAAGGATTTCACGCACTGTGTAGGCTGTGCTGTCTTCCAGCTTGATGGGGGGATGCTGGCTCGGGCTCGTTGGACCCACTTGGGGATACATAGGGCTTTAACAGGGAAACATGAAAGGTAGGGTTAATACGCATGTGCGCAGGCAACAGCAATCTGTACATTACCTCATTTATTTGGCGGATGACCTTGAAAGGGCCTATATATCGTGGGCTCAACTTTTTCCTGGGCTTGAGTCTTAGGTGTCTTGTGGCTAACCAGGCGCGCTGCCCAGGTTGGTAGATGGGAGCAGGCCGATGTCGCTTGTCAGCCTGTTGCTTGTGAGTGTATGGCTCACTGAAGCATTACATGTGCCCCCTCCCAGGTGATACCAATCCTCTACCGACGGTACACTGGATGGCTCCCCGGTCCATGGAAATAAGGGCGGCTGATAACCTAATACACAATGGAACCAGGTTAATCCATTTGAAGAGTGCCTGACTGAATTTTGCACATATTCCGCTCAAGGTAAGAATTCACTCCAGCGATGCTGATTGCTAGCGCAGTACGATTGGAGGTAGCCCCTCAGTTCTTGGTTCATTCGCTCGGTCTGGCCATTAAACTGTGGATGGTAGCCTGAGGTAAGGCTCACATTGATGTCCAGTCGCTTACAGAATTCAGTCCAGACCCTGGACGTAAACTGGGGACCCCGATCCGAAACAATGTCCTCCGGCAGCCCGTAAATTCTGATAACATCAGTAAACAGCAAGTTAGCGGTTAGTGTAGCGGAAGGCAGACCCCTCAGAGGAATTAAGCGGCAGGACTTAGAGAACCTGTCGACTACTGTGAGTACTGCTGTGTATCCATTAGAGGAGGGCAGGTCGGTCACAAAATCTATTGCCAAGTGGGACAAGGGCCACTGTGGAATAGGGAGTGGCTGCAAAAGACCCTCAGGCAGGTGACGAGGCATCTTGGCTTGTGAGCATACTGCACACGATTGCACGTAGTGTCTTATTTCCTCCATCATATGCGGCCACCAGTAAGTGCCACTTAAAATTCAAACGTCTTACGCACCCCGGGATGCCCAGAACTGAAGGCAGTATGGGTACCACAACACGGGGGCCACCACCAAGGTTGGGTCAAGGCTACTCTTGGGAGTGTCATCTCGGTCGATCGGATCATGCCTGCGCGAGAGAGCGTCAGCCTTGCTGTTATTTGTTCCAGGCCTGTAGGTGACAGTAAAAGAGATTCGGGTGAAAGAGAGGGCCCAGCGTGCTTTTCGTGCATTCAAACTGGGTGCCCCCTTGATGTATTCTAGGTTTCGATGGTCAGTGAGTACTGTAAATGGGTGAGCACTTCCCTCCAACCAGTGACGCCATTCCTTGTTGCTTACATCGTAGTTTACCACCGCCGGGGTGAGCTTGTGCTGTTGCTCATCCTGTGAATATATCAGAATGTCGTCAATGTAAGCAATTACATACACATTTAGAAGATCACAAAAAATGTCCTTAATGAAAGATTGGAACATGGCTGGGGCATTGCAAAGACCGTGCGGCATAACTAGGTACTCATAGTGCCATTTTGGGGTGATGAAAGCCGTCTCCCATTCATCCCCTTTTGGAATTCTCCAGTTTAGTAAAAACGCGCGTGTCTCTCAGCTGTTCCTGCGCAGAGGGCACTAAAGGCAGGGGATAGTGATTCTTTATAGTTATGCTGTTCAGCCCCCTATAGTCGATACACGGCCGTAAGCTTCCGTCCTTTTTTTTTTATAAAGAAGAATCCCCTGCAGGCGAAGAGGACGGCCGGATATTTCCCGCCGCTAAAGCTTCTTTTATATAGCTATCCAAGGCCTCCATTTCGGGTCTAGACAATGGGTAGCCCCAGCTCTTTGGGGGGTGGCGTTTTCAAGAAGTCAAATACTACAGTCCACCTCCCTGTGAAGTGGTAGCTCAGCAGCCCTTCCTTTGCTAAATACCTCAGCCACGTCACTGTAACACGAGGGCACGTTCTCCGTAACTACCGGCACCGTCAAACAGGGTGTTCCCTTGTCCATTGGGGCTTTAAAGATGCAGTTAGTGTGATATTTCTGAGACCACTGGATAATTTTCCCCTGTCTCCATGAAATCACTGGATCGTGGAGAGACAACCATGGATAGCCCAAAATGAATGGAGTCTGGGGAGCTTGGGTGATGAAAAAGGCTATTTTCTCTCTATGGGAGGAGCCTACAGTTAGCAAGAGAGGTCTTGTTTTCTCTATGATAGCTTGTCGCATGCCCATCTATCGCGGTTATTTGTAGGGGAGAAATGCAGGGTACAGTGGGAACGCGTAAGTCTCTCGCCAGTTTCTCATCCATCAGGTTTAGCGCCGAGCCTGAGTCCACAAGGGCAGAAAGCATACATGACACTTTATCAACTTGAATGCGCACTAATGGTTAAGCTCTCTTTTACACTGATGGTACAAGTGGGGGCACTTACTTGCCGGGGCAGTCTCTTCGTCAGCGCTGGGCACTGGGGGCAGAAATGTCCAGGCTCTCCACAGTACAAACACAATCCGCGCTGTTTGCACCGTAGTTTCTCTGCATCACTTAACTTGTGAACCCCAGCTTGCATGGGCTCGCTTTCATGCAACGGACGGTTCATCTCGACAGAAGGAGGGCGGAGTGTAGTGGGGTGGTTTCTCATGAGGTTATCCCCACGAATGGCCCACCGAATGAACTCTGAGTATGAGTCCGCCTTGTCACGACACACCAGCTCAGCTTGTATTTCAGGACGCAGCCCCTCTTTGAACAGCACCTTAAGCGCCACGTCATTCATTCTGCTCTGAACCCCCAGCGTGCGGAAAGAGATGCCGTAATCGGCGGCAGACTGGGTCCCATGCCGCAGGTGCAGGAGGCGAGTTGACACATCGAGCCCGCCCGCTGGGTGCTTGAATACCTCTCGCAACTGGGTGATAAAGTAATCACTAGATGAGCGCATACTCTCGTCAGTCTCCCAGACAGCAGTGGCCCATTCCAAGGCACGCTCAGTGAGCAATGAGATGAGAAAAGCGCATTTTTTACCTTCAGAAGGGAATCTGGAAGCTTGCTCGAAGAAGAACATACGACATTGATGAACGAATCCTCTGCATCGGTTGGGATCACTGTTGTACTTATCGAGCAGAGAAGCGGGGGTGGCGCAACAGCGGCCATTGTCACATCACATCCTCCTCTGGTGTGAGCGTCTCCGCGCAGCTGAGTCTTGTCTAGCGCTGATTTGCGTATGGTTATAAGCCGGCAGAATTCTCCTGGGGGCCGTTGGATTATCTCTCATCTCTCGCCCTTTCCATGTGACTTCCTCACCCCAGTTGAGGCGCTGGTCTTTCTGGCCCGCCCAGAGATGGGCCTGTTGGGGTCGGAGGTGGTCGATGAGCGTCTGCCTGGTCCGGAGGTGGTCGAGGAGCGTCTGCCTGGTCCGGAGGTGGTCGAGGAGCGTCTGCCTGGTCCGGAGATGGTTGAGAAGCGTCTGCCTGGTCCGGAGGTGGTCAAGGAGCATCTGCCTGCTCCTGAGAAGGCCTGGGGGCCTATGCCTGCTCCTGAGGAGGACTGGGGGGCCTCTGCCTGCTCCTGAGAAGGCCTGGGGGCCTCTGCCTGCTCCTGAGGAGGCCTGGGGCCTCGGTCTGTTCCTGTCACGGAGGCTAGGAAGCCTCGGTCTGTTCCTGTCATGGAGGCTAGGCAGCCTCGGTCTGTTCCTGTCATGGAGGCTAGGAAGCCTCGGTCTGTTCCTGTCATGGAGGCTGGGAATCCTCGGTCTGTTCCTGTCACGGAGGCTAGGAAGCCTCGGTCTTTTCCTGTCATGGAGGCTGGGAAGCCTCGGTCTGTTCCTGTCACGGAGGTTGGAAAGCCTCGCTCTGTTCCTGTCACGGAGGCTGGGAAGTCTCGCCTCGATCCTACCCTTTCTGGGTATTGGAATTGGATTATTCATGGACAGGGACCCCCAATTTTTTCCTTTTGTGTTTTCTGGCTGAGTATTTATTTACTCTTTTCTTGCATTTGATGTTTAGTTTTTGCTTATAGCCTCAGCCTCAGGTTTTTTTAGTTCAATTAGTTGTGATGCCTTTTTCATGTCCAGGTTATTTTTTGTTCTGTGTGCTCATGTTTTCCCCTTTGTCTCATCATGTCAGGTTTTTTCCTCTTTCTTGTCAGGTCATGTCAGGTTTTTCCCTGTTTCTCGTCAGGTCAAATCAGGTTTTTCCTCTTTCTCATCAGGTTTTTTCCCTCTCTCTCTCGTCAAGGTCATGTCAGGTTTTTTCCCTCTCTCTCGTCAAGGTCATGTCAGGTTTTCCCTCTTTCTTGTCAGGTTTTTCCCTCTTTCTTGTCAGGTCATGTCAGGTTTTTCCCTCTTTCTTGTCAGGTTTTTCCCTCTTTCTTGTCAGGTCATGTCAGGTTTTTCCCTCTTTCTCGTCAGGTCATGTCAGGTTTTTCCCTCTTTCTCGTCAGGTCATGTCA
>JAOTRA010094594.1:0-11639 GCA_026260255.1 Pseudolaguvia tuberculata
CAGTAGTTGCTTGGTGGAGGTGGGAATCGAACCCCGGTCTTTCTGGTACTAGTCCAACACCTTAACCACTAGGCTAAACAGAGTCTGCCATGTAAACATGCTCAAAGCATATGTGGAAAGCATATTTATCCTGTATTTGAAAGCGTGGCCGCCTTGAATACTGTTGGTCTGCCCACTGCTTACATGCCAGAGGTGAATGGTTTAGTTGACCAAGATGACCATACCTCCTTTGGGACACTGTCAAACTCTGCCCTATTAGCCACACTGCCCATGTACCTGTCATACCTGTCCGAGGAACACCGCAATGATATTATTCATTTAATTAACCGGTATCCCACATAGTTCAGCGACGTTCCCTCTCAGACCCATGTGTTGGTACATGGTATCGATGTAGGTCAAAGCCTGCCTATCAAACAACACGATTACAAAGTTAATCCATGTAAACGTCCAGTGTTGAGAGATGAAGTCTAGTACTTGGTACGCCATGATTTTGCTGTTGCCAGTAAAAGCCATTGGAGTTCACCGTGCATTCTTGTGCCTAAATCTGATGGATCCCTTCAGTTCTGTACAGATTTCCGTAAGGTAAACAGCGTGACAAAAGCTGCTTTCCCAATCACAGAGTTGAGGATTCGCTTTATGTAACTAAGCGTGACCTCCTTAAAAGTTACTGGCAGGTGCCATTGAAACCGCGCACTTCTGAGATCTCTGAACTCGTTACGCCTGATTCATTCATGCAATATACAACGATGGCCTTCGGAATGCGCAACGCGTCTGCCACATTTCAAAGATGAATGCAGACTGTGTTGTCAGAGATACAGAACTGTGAAGTCTATCTTGACGACTTAGTGGTTTATTCCATGTTGTGGGAGGACCACTTATTCACCCTCAATTCAGTCATGAAACGCTTGGCTAAGGCATCGTTAAAACTCAACCTTAGTAAGTGTGAATTCGCCAAGGCGGTGGTCACGTACCTTGGAAAACAAGTTGGGCAAGGCCAAATGAAACCTGTGAATGCAAAAGTTGAAGCTATTGTTGAATTTCCTTCACCAACTAATAAACGGGAGTTCCGACGTTTTTTAGGAATGATTGGTTATTACAGGGGGTTCTGTAGGAACTTTGCCTCAGGGGTTGCGCCCCTTACCGATCTCCTTAGCACGGAGCAAATGTTTGTGTGGGATGAAAAGTGTGAGTTTGCTTTTTGCTCTGCAAAAGATTTGCTGTGTAACGCTCCAATCTTGTCTGCCCCAAATTTCAAGTTGCCCTTTACACTGCAGGTTGACATAAGTGCTCGTGGTGCCGGTCCAGTGCTAATGCAAGCTGATGATGCTGGCATTGAACATCCTGTCAGTTATTTTTCCAAAAAGTTTATTAAATGTCAACAGTACAGCACTATAGCCCGATCGAAAAGGAAACTTTAGCATTAATATTAGCCCTAAAGCACTTTGAATTATACCTCAACTCATGTAATCAAATTGTGGTTTATACCGATCATAATCCAGTAACATTTTGTCTCGTATGTCAAACTCCAACCAACGGTTAATGGGATGGGCACTGACTGTACAGGAGTTTGATTTGGACATACGTTATAAGAAAGGTGCAGAAAACATTGTACCTTTATTGGGACCAGCTGCCGGTGATTGCATGGCGCAGTGTCCGGGAGCTTCTGTTGAGCATGTGGCTAAGCTCCGCTGTTGTCCTTTGTCTCGTTGCCCTAGATCGTTGTTTGGATCGTTGTCTTTGGTGGTGGTTGTTTGAAGTTGGGTGCGTGTGTCACATTCTTTATTTTATTTGTCACATTAACCGTCACCCTTTTAAATAGATTTCCTATTCTTTATTTATGATATTATTCACTGTCAAGGTTGTAAATAGATTTCGTCGGTATTTTGGGATTATTCGTTATTTGTATTTCGTTATTTTGTTTCTGAAGCGAGTTGGAGATTGCCTTTTTCGTTTTGATTAACTTTTCTCCTAGTTTTGGTCAGTTAGGGAGATAGGGCAGACGAAGCGTGCATTTCTTTTCAGAGTGTTATTTCTTTGATAGGTAATTTAGCTAGGTTTTTTCTTATTTAGTTTAAATTTTTTTGTTATTTTGGCCTTGATCTCCTTCCGAAATGCTTCTTTCCTCATAATTTCAGTTTGCAGTAATAAATTTGTTGTGTGTAACTCGCGCATTCTTCTTCTTCTTCTTCTTCTTCTTCTTATTATTATCATTATTATTATTATAATTATTATTATTTTATTCATGTTACGACCTCCCAACCTGGTGAGGTTGTAACAGCATGTTTTTGGACTGTGGGAGGAAACCGGAGTACCCAGAGTAAACCCACACAAGTAAACCCCACGCCTTCTCGTTGAGGCGACCGTGCTATCCACTACGCCACCGTGCCGCCTACAGGAAGTAATTGATCTTTTTTTTTTCAAAAATGGTGCTACCAAATTGGGCTTAGTGAAAAGTGCTAATAAGTTTGTCTAGTGCATCTTCTGATCTTTGTAAAAAAAAAAAAAAAATAAACGTGTGTAACAAAACATTTACAACTGTAACAATTTTCTGACAGAATTATAAGTATTGTGATGTTTTTGGCAATGACTTTAGCTTATGTAGTTTGTGTTCCTTTGATTTTTATTACGATTATTCTAACGGGAGCAGCCGAAAAAAAATCTTACGTTTTCCCCCCAGTGACTGACATGTGGTTTATTGTTGTAATGTTTCTGATTTTCTTTGTGTTCGGGTGGTGTGATGTGAATGGCGATTTGCATTACAAAGGGTTGGATGAACACTTTTAATACTGTAGTGCTACTTTTTTTTTTTTTTCAAGATATCCAACATTTAAAGAACAAAGACAAGTAGGTATGAAAGACATTAATATGGCTAAAGTTCTTATTAATTGTTTTCAATAAAACTGACAGTTCATGCCATTTGTCATTTTCTGGAAATACCTGACAGATATTATATTCATTCATTCATCTTCTATACCCACTTGTGTTCTAATTTTAGGATCACAAGGGTCTTCTGGAGTGTATTCCAGCTCTATAGCAGGTGAAAGGCAGAAGCGGTACACTCAGCACCGTTCGCCAATCAATAACAAGGTTACTCATTCTATAGGCAATTTACAATAACCACAGATATTCATTCATTCGTCTTCTTACCTAATTTGGGTTCACGGGGGTCTGCTGGCACCTATCCTAGCTCACCCTGGGGAGCACACCCCAGACGGGTCGCCAGTCCATCTCAGGGCAAACAACTATTCACACACACATTCATTCCTATAGCCAATTTAGAATCACCAATCCACCTAATCTGCATGTTTTTGGATGCATGTGGGAGGAAACTGGAGTACCTGGAAGAAACCCACACATGCGTGGAGAGAACATGCAAACTCTGCACAAAAAGATCCCCAGCCCAGGATTCGAACCCAGGACCTATTGTTGTGAGGCAACCGTGCTATCCTCTACGCCACCGCACCTTCCTAGCTTAAATAACATGCTTTACAATATTGTTTCTATTGTCAGAGTTTCAGATTTTGCCCAGCGCACTTAAAGGATAATTAATTATCTAAAGTCAAAAGATGAATTTTATTACCACACTTCCCTTTCAGTCCACATTTCAGTCCAATTTTATCTAGGTTGCTGCTTGAATGGCATAAAGCAAAGCTAAGTAGGTTGCAGCTGACCTTTATTTCCCTTCCTATTCACGCTCACTCATTATTCTGTAAAGCAATCGAACAGGAAACACTTAATAAATACTGCAAGAATGTAACAACATTTGTGCCATTAAATGGATATACAAGAAGCCAATAGGTGGATTGACTAAAATTAATTGCCTTTAGGAGTAAGTGTGTGTGTGTGTGTGTGTGTGTGTGTGTATCCTATTCAGGATGTCTGCCTGACAAGCAACAATTATTTATTTGATTAACTCTATGATTAATGGTTAAAGTTAGTTTTAATTTTCTAGATGAATAAGAACATCCTAACAAATTGTTTTAATATAGTTTAAGAGAATAGCAAAGAAAAGAGAGTGTGTGTGTGGGGGGGGGGGGGAGAGAATAAAAAGCATTCTGCAAGAGTGATTTCCTTTATTTTTACATCTTGTACAAAATGTCCAGATCCTCAGAAAAGTAATATTTTACAAATTTGTTTGCAAACTTCTATTTGGCAAGTGTTCTGACTTCAGTTCCAAGAATATTATTTTGATAGCACACAGTAGCTTCTCCCACATGCTCCATTTTCACAGATATCTTCCTGAAACAGATCTCTGATGCCAGAGCTGGCCTGGCTGACAATTAAGCCTGAATCTGATCGCCATCTATGTGTGTGTGTTTTTGTGTGTGTATGTGTGTGTGTGTGTGTGTGTGTGTGTTTTTGTGTGTGTATGTGTGTGTGTGTGTGTGTGTGTGTGTGTGTGTGTGTGTGTGTGTGGCTTAATACACCTGACTCTGACTTCACACGTGCAGTTGGAGGTTTCACTATAGCTTAACAGATATCAGGTGTCTATTTAGCATCACGGTTGGACTGGCGTTCATTAGCACTCGGCTCCCATGGTGCTGTTTTTTCCACTTTCTCTGCCACTGCACGGCATCAGGGATGGGTTGATGAAAAGGAAACGCATCCTTAATACTGATGAAGCCAAAAGTTTCTGTAATCCTGTTTGCACTAGGATGTTTCTTAATTTCTAAGCATAAGTTTGTTCCAGGGTGGTGTAGTGGTTAGCACAATCGCTAAGGTCATGGAATGTGGTAATCTAGGTGCTGGACTAATACGAGAAACACCAGGGTTCGATTCCCACCTACTTCAAACAACCACTGTGGGCCCTTGAGCAAGGCCCTTAACCCACAATTGCTCATCTCTAAAAACCAAATGTAAATGTATTTTAATGTTCTCTCTTTTGAACTCAACCCTTATCTCTTTTCTTAAACTCTTTTCTTTTCTTTGAATCTTTTAGTTTCCTAAATATTGCTTTCTTTTCCGTTAAACTTGTTCTTTGTCTCCTGATACCAGGGCTGTGACTGCCGCTCTCTGTTTGGGTCCTTTATAGGTATGCGGTGAGGTGTTACGCATTTTGCTGATTATGTGTCATGGCAACATTGACTGGTAACTGTGCTAGGTTGTGACTGCGGATGTGCCGCAGTCACAAATTTATTACAGTATCCAGGTGTCCTATCCCCCCAATCCGCTAATGTTGGCCCTTAAAATTCACATCCTTAATCCACTAGATATTTTACAGCCCTTATGTAGCCATCATGAATCAATTATCCTTTATAGAGTGTCCGCGGGTGCCCTATTGAGGATTTTTGGGCATGTGAGGGGTGTCTGATATCTGTTTGTCTGTTGGACTATGAGTGGAAGCTGAGCAATAGGCTGCCCTTAGCCCTGATTAGACCACAGAATACTTTTCTGAACTGATTTACAAACACATGCAACTATGTCACAGGTCAGACTGTGGAATCAACTCACTGTGACTCTTTGATATCACTTCCCCTGTCTGACACGTCCACCTCCACTATGAAATTAGATGTTCGGATTGCAGAATGGGCACAGTGGTGAGCCTCAACGGCCAATATATTA
Organism: Pseudolaguvia tuberculata; assembly: GCA_026260255.1. Taxonomy (NCBI): domain Eukaryota; kingdom Metazoa; phylum Chordata; class Actinopteri; order Siluriformes; family Sisoridae; genus Pseudolaguvia; species Pseudolaguvia tuberculata. Next base: position 5,563 of record JAOTRA010094594.1, read on the forward strand.
AAAGATGTTTAATGGGGTTGATTTCAAGATGTGGGCTACCTTGGCAGATCAGGACTGATTGAAAGAATTGAAACTACAGCATACAGGAACATTGAGTACAATTGGATGCTTCTAACTTTTTCGCCAACTGTATTTAATGTCTACGAACTAATTAAAGTAGAGCAATATGCTCTGCATGGGAGCAATATGCTATGAGTGGGAAGTGGTAGCCTAGTGGTTAAGGTGGTTGGACTAATAGCAGAAAGACAGGGGTTCGAATATCACCTCCACCAAGTAACCACTGTGGGCCCTTGCGCAAGGCCCTAACCCACAATTGCGCAGAGACCAAATGTAAGTCGCTCTGGATACGAGTGTCTGCCAAACGCCAAACTGTAACAATATAAACGGATAATAGAAACAATTTTTAATCCATATTTTAAGGATTTAAGGGGTTTATAAAAGTCCGAAAATTCGCAATTTATGAGAAATTTTAATCCTAGTGCTACTACAGGAGATTTTTTTTTTACATTTCTCTTTATATTAAAAGGGTTTCTAAAGAACTTAAGTTTTTCCTTCTAATCATAAACTATACATGTATATTACTTAATATTTACAGGCAAAATCATAACCTTCAAACTGAAACAACCAGCGGTGGGCAGTTCATTTTGTACTTCTGCCTTTTTTATAGCTGATACACCTCTTAATACCACCACCACCAACAACAACACATTGCGATTATAGAAACCGTAAATACTATACTAAACACAATATAACATGGTGTGGCATTGAGACATTTCATATTGAAGATGTAAACCATTTTTATTATAGCAAGAAACCTGATTAGGACTCCAAATTTAAAGGCTGTAGGTCATTGGTCTGGAATTGGGGAATAAACTCTTCCCTTCCCTAATATCATCTATTTATCTTCAGGGTAACTGATTTCTTAGTTCTTAATAACAATTTTTTTTTGTAAGTATGTGTAAGACAAATTATTTCTCCTCCTCGGACAGCCATTGTGGGTATTTCTAACTCAACTGTATAGATCAAAAACATGTAGATGAGGTGGATGGATGATTGTAAATTGTCCATAGGAGTGAATGTGTGTGTGTGTGTGTGTGTGTGTGAATGGTTGTTTGTCTATGTGTTGCCCTGAAATGGACTGGCGGCCTGTCCAGGGTGTACCCCCGCCTCTCGCCCTATGTGTGCTGGGCTAGGCGTAGCAGACCCCTGTGACCCCGGATTGAGGAATAAGCGGGTAAGAAGATGAATGAATGAATGAATGAATGAATGAATGAATGAATGAATGAAGTGGTAAATGTAGGTCAGCTTTGGATAGTGTTTAGACAGCAGAACCTGCTGGCTCTGACTGCACATCGCTGGTAATAACTGCACTTGTAATTCCATGGAAAACCAAAGGCTTAATCTTTTCTGCACCCGTTCAAAAGTTTCAAGCTGTAGAATATTAAATACAGGCTATTTTACATTTCAAGAGATCTCTTTACCAGCGACGATTAGAGAAGGAAGGTAAGAAATTGAAAAGAGTTTGGGACAGAAACTATGTTATCCACCTGCCTGTACTTGCTTTTTCATTTAACAGGATCTGAATAAATTTATGTCCAGATATGCTGTGACAACAAATGTATAACTGGATAATACTGATGCCATTTATTTGTGACAAGACAATCAACAAGACGCAATGCTTTAATAGTGAGCAAGATCTTGGTATGTTGAGTCAGCACGAGTCACAAAGCGGCACCCTTAGCTTCTGTTGACGATGCAGACCTGAAGAAGCTATTGGTGAAGAAGATATTGTTGTTTCCATATCTGTCGTGTAATCATAGGTTTTGTCAACTGGCGACACTAGAGGTCATGTTTTAGGAGTCTGATGTACCTCTGATGTATTTTGAAAAGGCCAATGAAATGGGTTGAGCATTCATTCAGTATTCATAAGATCTAGGCATGGAAATTTGTTTCTTTGTTTTAAAGAAAACATATCTTCCTGATACAGGAACGCTCCCTTGTGGCTCAACCTGGCTGATATGTAAAAGGTAATGAAAGTTACGTTTCTTGACACATCTCACCACTTGGTCTCTTTAGGGACACCATGGAAGAATTGTCCTAGCTATTTCCCACAGGAAGGAAGCAGATGGAGGCTATAAGCCCCATCAAAGAAACATTTACAAGAAATCTAGCCAGTCTGCTGGTTGGCCCTTGAGCAAGGCCCATGATATGTTTAACAGTAGCTGCAAATTTCAATGTACCACATTGAGTTTTAGTGCAAACAGGTGAAACCTAGGCCATGCTATCATAAAATTTGGTTATATTTAACCTTTGTCTAGAAGCTTGAGCAGCAGCTGCATCTTATTATAGCACCTTATTGAACTTCCTGCTCACTTAAGCCAGTGCATCAGCTGCACCACCTAATTTCCATACAGACAGGCTGGTAACATGGCTTACCGGCACTCACCGGCACTCACGACGTCACCGATTTTCAAACATTCAAATTGCAGAACCTCACAGAAGATTTCTACACAAGCAATAACATTAAAACACATGTATTTGAATTAGATTTAATATATATATTTTTTCTTTTCTGTCTCTAGTATTTACGTGACAACTGCTTTCTCCGAGCGGTCTGCACAAGGGATGAGCCAGAGTTTAAATGAATATTTCATAACTAGCCTACTGATTGCTGTCCGGTGTCGCTCTCATGTAGGGCTGAGCATGGATGAGAGAAGAGTCCATGACCTCCTGCCATGACCTCTTGCTGTGTCTGTCTTTTTAGAAGCAGCTGTCACGTTCTGATGAAGGAATCACCATAACAAAAGGTGACAGTTTCAGTACATGTAAAAATATAAGAATTAGGTTATTAGGTTCTCTTATTAGTACAGTAGTAATGCTTGGTCGAGAGATCTTAATAGAATAAATATGTAAAATCTTACAGTAATTAACTTAGAGGCTTATGCAATTCTTTGCAGTAATTCTAATAACCAGCGCTGCCATGAATATCAAATTTGTCTAATGATAAATTGTCAAAAAATGGTTGCAATTATTAAGATTTCATTCATTCATTCATTCATTCATTCATTCATTCATTCATTCATTCATCTTCTTACCCACTAATTCCCTGATTTGGGGTCACGGGGGTCTGCTGATGCCTATCCCAGCACACATAGAGCGAGAGGTGAGAGTACACCCTGGACGGGTCTCCAGTCTATCTCAGTTATTTAGAGTTATTATCTGTTTTGAGGCTTAATTTGGGGCTGATCAATTGTTTGTGAAATATAATTAAACATTCCAAAAAGCAACTGAAAGCATTTTATAATTGCTACAATGTGTGCTTTATTAACACTCTACAGTAAATAATTTATTATAACTAAATAGTATTTAAGGAAATCCATATTACTGGTGTTTATCTTTTTAGCAACACTCCATGCAGTTGCATTATGGGTTGTCAACAGGACTTGAGCTGGCGATGGAGCGTTATTGAGGTCAGTACAGAGCATCAGAAAACCCCAACTCTTCGACTTTCAAATCACGCTGCTCCACTCACTTATACTGGTTGAAAGTAGGGTGCTGCAAGTGCTATATCTGCCCCTTGTAGCAAGCAAAAATGTACATGAATTGCGCTTGGATTCAATGGTCATGTCAATGGTTGGGTCAAATAAATGCGATGATACGATTATTTAATAAATGTGACAGCCTTCTAACAACATTATTACAGTTATTTATTCATATCAGCTTATCAACATTTTAAGAAAAACGGGTCTGAACTTTGAACTTTCTTTTTGTTTCTTGCTGTTTGTTTGTTTTTCTCTTTCACACACACTCTAATGTTTTCTCAGCATACAATGAGACGATTTAGGTCTCATTGTATGCTGTTAAAGCTGTTATCGTTTTTCTGGCAGAGACAATCATGTTTCTTTATTCTGGGACTGATGTCCCTGTCCTTTACTTCTACTTTAGAATCTGAGTCAGTATTTGTTAAAATCCCTGCAGAGGAGTAATTCAGGAAAGCTTCAGGGTATTCTTACTCAAGTAAGAGTAACAGATTAACCCCGTTCTGACCCTTGGCACTATTTGTCTTATTAACAATTCCAACTGGAGCAAAACAAAATCTTTTTTTTTTTTTAAATCTGTTCATTTGCCTTTAGGGACAAAAATAATTGTCATGCTGGGGTTTTGAAGCACACTTCAGCAACAGGATGAAAAGGATGTATTAGAAGTATTTTACAACTAGAAAGTCTTTTGATTAAAAAACAATAAAAGAAGAATGTCTTGAGAGATCACTGTAGGTTATCACTCGTCACGGTGAATCAGCTTTTTAACAGGTTGCTTAATATACTAACACAAATTAATCAGAATAGCTACAATGCTAATGTCAAACTAGCTAGAACATGCTAAAATGATTACCCCGAATTAGCTTCAAAATGGGCTTCTGAATAGAAATATTAATGACCTTGCTTTTACATTTTACTCGATTGGCAGAATTGTTAATCGGGTTGTTTCAGTATAGTTACAATTATCTTTCTAAGTTCTTATTGTTAATTGGGATGAGAGGCTAGCCTAGTAGCCTAGTGGTTAGCCACCTTGGAGTTGTGAATATATCAATATTTAATTCATTCATTTTCTTTCCTGCTTATTCCGGGGTCACGGGGTCTGCTGTGCCTATCCCAGCACACATAGGGCGAGTGGCGGGGTGCGCCCTGGACGGGTTGCCAGTCCATCTCAGGGCAACACATAGACAAACAACCATTCACACACACATTTTCACTCCTATGGACCATTTACAATCACCAATCCACCTCATTTGTGAAGGAAAACCGGAGTACCCGGAAGAAACCCATGCAAGCGCGGGGAGAACATGCAAACTCCGAACAGAAAGATCCCAGCCCCGGGATTCGAACCTGGGACCTTCTTGTTGTGAGGCAACCGTGCTAACCACTACGCCACCGCGTCGTTGGCGACGTTAAACCTGTATCCTAGAAAATCGTCAGGATTGTTGGGCCTGGAATTAGTTTTTTTTTTTTTTTTTTAACTTAAGTATATTTATTAGGGAAAGGGGTTGGGAAGGCAAACAAATCCAAAGGAGTATCAAAGAGAATAGTCAAAGTCGAAGCAAAGGTCAAAATCCAAATAGTAAATACAAACATGCAATAGAGAAATGCTCAGTACGGCCTAGGGCAACAATACTTCACAGGGAGCTTCAGAGAACCACCTGCTTATATAGGTGGACCACGCCCAATTGGCTGAGCCAGGAAGCAGACATCTAGAATTCAGGCGAGGGCGCCCTCTGCAGGCGGTCCTCCGAAGACATAGTCCTTACAATTAGATAATAAAGACACTAGTATTCTGAAGCAGTTACACTTCTCATATGATTTTCCTATCAATCCAATGACAGACACCCAAGCAAATATATATACTACATTGGTAGATATAGAAATCATGAGCACCTGCAAGAAAGAGATGGAAAATAAAATAACATATAAAGTTGCATAAAAAGCCAAATAGCATATAATACAGGATAATTTTTCCGCATGTCTCCTAAAAATAACATGTTGGATGTGTGTGGATTGCTGTGTAGTGTGTGAGAATGGTCTGGAGAATGAGCCTGGAGAGGGATCCTGGCTATGGTTTAGAGCCTGCTGTGGGTGTCTAGACTTGGTCAAGGACAACCACACACTGACCTTGGTAGTCATGGGGTACAGCACATGTTTAAATAGCTTATAGTTGTTTTACCCAACCTGGTAGTCTGACACACTGAGAATCCATTTATAGTAGAAATAGTAACGTATCATTTCTAAAATAAATGGATTTATTTACATTGATAAAATAGTGCTGGGATATCTATTGAAAAATTGGAGATCAGGACATTTTTCTAATTGACTTTATTAAACTAAAATAACAATAATAATGATATTCCTGGGCAGCGCTGTGGCGTAGTGGATAGCACAACAAGAAGGTCCCAGGTTCGAATCCCGGGCCGGGATCTTTCTGTGCAGATTTTGCATGTTCTCCCCGCGCTTGCGTGGGTTTCCTCCGGGTGCTCCGGTTTCTTCCCACAGTCCAAAAACATGTAGATGAGGTGGATTGGTGAT